>ML816954.1:49562-76011 GCA_009831015.1 Picea engelmannii
TGCTAATTAGAAACCAAACGAATCATTCAAATCAAAACTTGTATGCAAATTGAAACAAACGAAATCATGGTCAACCGAATGGTAACAGAGATACACGCACTCTGTTAAACATTTGTTATCACCAATTCAGGGTAAATAGAATCTCTTAGATAATTTGAAAGCAATGAAATCATTTTCATGAACCAATTTTAATCGATACAAACTGTAACCGCTTAAACAAATCATTCATTAACAAAATCGTTTTTTCAAAATCAAAGATAACAAAGTCGTTTTGCGAATCAATAGATTACATTATATTTACCAAACCACTCACTGATATTGATGCATTTCATACGTACAGGATCATGCCAATTCAAGCATAAGGAATCGTTTCAAAATCAAACCATAAGAAATAAATTGAACTAAGTCAGAGCCGAGATGATCCAACAACAACAAAATCGTATCAATCTAAAACATAGTTGTGTTCTAATTTTAGCACATAAATATCCTGTACAGGTCAGATGCAATCAAAGTCCAAAACGAAAATATTGATTCAATTCAAAACGGAATCGTTCCTAGTAAATCGAAGTCAACATGATTGTTTAGAAACAAACAGAACTTAATCGAAATCAAACCCAATCGACTATCCATACAAAATTGTTTCAAAAAGCAATCCAAACAAAATCGAAAACAAATCAATCATTTAGACTAGACTGAGAATAATAAAATCTCATTAACTAAATCATAGTTGTGTCTGAGTTTAGCAAACAAATTTCCCACTCATGATTTATAACGAAATTGTTTTGGTAAAATGAGAGTAACAGAATCATTTTGAATCAAAACGAACAGAGCTATTGAAAGCAAATCCAATTGGTTATATTAATTCGAAACCAACTCATAAAACAAAATTAATATTGAAATTCATACCTGAGTAGTGAGAAAAAGGCTTCGATCATGTTAACTTGGAATTGACGAAGGCCGTTGCTGCTTCGACATTCCTAAAGACAATTGAACCGGTGGTTTTGTGTTTCTTCTCATTGGTCCGTAGCCTGTCTCTTTCTTTTGACAGCACTGTAACTTGCTCCTCTAATGATTTGATCTTTGATTGCAACAGGGGAATGTCGATGTAATAACACTCTAGCCACACATTACATTGGATGCATGATGGTTTCTCAGGATTTGGCATCACATGCGAGGGTTTGTTCAGATTACCAGGGGTTTCCTTGTGCAGCTTGATTCCCGGGTAATTTGGGTCATTTTTTAGGAAAGGGGGTAAGTTAGAGACATAGTCATAGGGTTTCTTAGAGCATAGGCCATGAGAATAGGGGTACTCTTCAACTAGGAAACTCTCGATATTGGAGTCTGAGTCCTCTCTTAGCACTATGGGATTTTAGTTGATGTTCTGTGTAGGTTTGTTCCAGGCAAGTCTTGATATCAATCGAGCATTTCTCTTCCCCCTTCTATCAATAGTAGTATCATTTCTGTCTTTATTCCTCATAGGTATTTTGATGACCTTAATATCATCCTTATCACATGGGTTAACCAAGGCATCAGGTAGGTCCAAGTCAGGGAAAACTGAGGGTTTGACATGGGGTAGAAGGATATGAAGTGGCACGGCTGGTCCAACCAAAGTCTCACTGATCATAGCCTTGTCGATTTTAGCAAACTCTGAATTAGCAAAGCCATTTCTAGATAGAAAGGCTTGCCAATTATCGCCACTAAGGTTTAAATGGTGGATGATAATGAGTCTAATCAAGCCGTGATGAAAAAGGATGCTATCAACCTTCTCGCGCTTGAATATCTTAGACATATTGCAAAGACTATGCAAGAAGTAATGTGGCATGTTCAAAGGATAGCCCATGAAATTCATCAATAACCAGAGGTGATACAAAAATACCAATCCATACCAACCTTCATAGGTCACAAACTGTTTAACAATTACCAAAAGATCGTGCCACCTGGGTTTGACGGTAGAAATAGGCATACCTTTATCACAAGAAACAATCTTTCTTGATATGAATAGTAAAGTCCATGACACCTCGTCAACTTTGGAGTTTTTAAACCACCTTTGGCCTATAGCTGCTAGTCCTATAGCAGAGCTTATGAATTCTTCATTCAGCTCGAGTTGTATGTCACCGACTTTAGCCCTGCACCAGTCAAAGGTGAGGGTAAATTGTTGGGAAACCGAAAGGTTGAAACCCTCGAACCTTTGTATAAACACCAGCCAACCACTATTTTCTAAATCCTTACGGGCATTATCGAATCTCAACTGAGTTTGGCTACCATTTGGCTCTATGCGCACCACTGGTGACATAGACAGGAGCACACGGTGAGCAGGGTGCACGGGTAAGGGTTTGAACAGAGTATACGTAGGGTTGATAACTCATAGGATCGCTCGAAAACTAGCAGATGTGACCTGGGATAGGGGGAAAGCATTAATGACAGAATGTGCGAAGGTGGTGGAGCTAGCTCAGCCCATGCAAAACAGTCATTTCCCACAGTACAACCGACGACGCATATAATGATTCAAAAATTACTATTGCATATGTTAAAAACCATGCCATTCAATCAATCAATGAAATCTATGGTAAGTCGACCAAACATTTGCACAAGAAATAGTTTTAGCATAGTTTTAAAACCAAAATAATGATTCGAAATCAACACCAAGTTTTCGATCATATAAAATATGTGTTGTATGAAATGATCACACCAAGGGTATAAACACAATGTCAATGTTTTCATGAAATCAATGTGTCGAAGAAATCAATGAAAGAACATAGAAATCAAACCACCAATGCATCACAAACTTGATCATAAGAATATCATCACAGTCTTGTAAAAACAAAGTCATATTAACAATTAAAAATGCCAAATGAATAAAGATCTTGGTATCTTGTCGACTGTGCGATTATAATCAAATTGGAAACGCAATAAACACCTAGACAAGAGTAACCAAAATAATCTAGTGACGATTTTAATGTGACTTTGAAAACAAAGTGTTAACGCTTGCAGTCGTGAAAACGAGAACAAAGGTAAGTGTGCGAACGCACGAAATAATAGTGTCGTTTTATTGCAAATATTGCGATGAAAATCAAGGGTTGCAAAACACTGGTGTAGGCAGCTTATAAGGATAGGATAAAAATGCAAATTGGCTGCCAACAAGAGGACAATTGAATAAGTGAGTGAATGATCCTGGAATGAATAAATGATTTCCTGTCAAATGAACTAAGTCCAGACTATATGTATGCATGTTCCCAACATGGCACTTGTCATGTTGAGAGCTACTTTGGTCCACTTGTACCCATCCTTAGAACTTAGGATAAAACAATTATACATACTTTATACTTTAAGGAATATTAATATAATATTCCTTTTAGGCTTAAGATCCCTAGCTTATCCATTTTCCTTAACGTTTATCCCCCCCCTTTACCTAACTAGTGGATTTTAGTTCCCCATACTCTTTTATTGTGGTCGGTCTACATGCATTGATGTATTATATTAATGATAAGACATATACAAAAATAGTCTTACTTGCCTTTATCATCTAGGCTCTCCGGCCTAATTCAGTACATAATCCTCCTAGATTATAATAATTGGCTCAACAACCTATACAACACAACATACACACAAAGGACCCCTGGCCTCAAAATCGTGTGCACTTAAGTTTGTGGCGCACAGTATCCTGGAATGTGCACACTTCATCATTTTAGTGCGTAGTACATGTGCACAATATGCCATTGAATATGCATACAAAAATGATATCAAACATCTCACCATCTTAAGTACATTTTCATTTACATTTACAATTTGGGGGTTCAACCTAAGGGTATTACAATCCCCTCCCCTTATTTATGCACTGTCCTCAGTGCACTATATTGCATGTACCATTCAACTTCTTCAAAAAACTCCATGTGTTTGATAATGAAGCTTGTTATCCACCTAGTGCTATACTTTCGAGCACCAATTTTGGTATTCATACTACAACTGGAAGTCAATTGCTTTATTCCATAGAGCTACTTCCGAGAATAATTCATCTCGTTGTTCCATTTGACAGATGCTCTTTATGGTAGCTACCATGCCATAATCATCCTTGGGTTTCCTCCTCCATTTTTCACTCACCCTTCCAGGCTCATGCATCCCTTCACTACTACACATTCCTTCAACAATCCATCTTGCCAAGGCTTTCACACACAAGGAGAGTGCTAACCCATTACCAGAACCCCACCACGGTTCTACAATTATAGGGATTTAGTGTCTTCAATAGTAGTTGTTCTTTCCCAACATTCCAACTTTAATCAATATTATCTCATCTACATCAGACACATGCAGTTATCATGAGATAGAATTATAAAAATTCCATTTTAGAAATCAAATTAATTTCATAAGGAATTCAACTTTTCCCAAAATATGAAATTCTATTTCATAGTTTTCATCGTTGTTGCAATAATAGAATGTAGTTTTTCTTATGGCTTTCAGCAAGAACCATGTTGAATACCATTTTTCCTGCAATGATTATATCTTGCATACAACAAACGGATTGTCAGTATTTCATGTACATCATATTTTACTTGCAATATGTACAAAAACCTTATTCAGTGATCTTAGAATTTCCTATACCTAGAAATCCAATCACAACTACCAAAAAATTTATTAGATAGAATGACTCATCATTATATGCATATGAATGTTCATAATTTATAATAGTAAGTTCGTTATTTCAATTTTCTGAACATAAAATCTTGTGTAGTCATTATTCCTATGACTAACTCACTTGCAACTTTCTTGTTGCAATGTCTAATAGATCCTGAAATGTTCTCAAGTCCACGATTTAGCAACATTTCATCCGTTATTATAATTATTTCCATTCAAAAACATATATACATGCATTCACAAAATGCATTCAACAATTGCATTTAAGTATACATTTCGATCATGTATGAGTGCAACTATGCCACTTACTAGACATGAGTGCAACTCCCAATGCCTATTTATTCAATGCACCTTTTCATTGATTTTCATAATGATCTTTATCTAATTCATGTATATCACCATCCATAAATTGGAAATTTGGCCAATGTCTTGACACAATCTCCATAAACACTTCCCGTTGCCTTTTCAATTACTTGGATTCCTTCCTTTTTGACCCAAACACTACACCAAGAATATAATTTGGTGGTGTTCATTAGTGTTAGAAAAAATGTTGCAGTCCAAGTTTTATTTAAAAGTAGGAATCTCATTTGGCATTTGTGCGGTACATAACCTTTCTATATCCACACCTTTCCATGTCCAACCATGTCCTAGTCTCATACATGATTAGCTTTCCTAGCATCATTCCTATAACAAGTTCTTATCTTTTATTTCTTTGGTTATTACCTCATAACCAAATTAACATGACATGCTACTATGTCAGTGTGTGTATTCAAAAGATAAAAAGATTTGATAACTATAACATGCCTCTAGCCTTTACCACACCTAGCGGTAATGTATTCTTGTTAATGCCCTTAAACAATACCATACAATGTATTATAAAAATTCAATTTGGGGAAATTCTTACCTGAATTTCCCTTTGGAAATTATGCAATATAATTTCAAAAGAGAAATACTTACCTACATGGCTGCCATTAAACAAATTTAATGCTACCTGATTAGTTGATGATAGTAAAAGATCTCATGCCTCTTTATCAGTCCTATAATCAACATTTCAACTTTTTGTTGCTTCCTTCCATATGCAACAACATTATCAGCAACACTTGCAAACATGCAAGCATTCTCTTTTTATGGTTGTCCCAACAAGCCATAACATACTTGTTGCTAGAGTAATTGCAACAACTTCTTTCTCCCCATATCACTTTTCCTTTTTTATCCTAGAAGTCTTCAATTCTTCTGGATTCCTGAATCTTCATGTGCTCTTCACTCTAACCACTGTGCATGATTATGTCTAACTTGAGCACTTTCTATCCAAATCACTCTTGGCTTCCTTTGCTTTTATTTTTTTCCTGGATCCATCTATCCCAACTCATACTTGGATGAACTATAATTCCAATTATGTTGTCTTATAGACTTTGGATCTTCAACATCCATTTACGTTTCAGACTAAACTACTTCATCTCTTTCTTGACTGAATACTTTAGTATTTGAGTTTTCTTTCACTCTTCTATTCTCCTTGCCAACTAGACTCAAACTTGGCTTGCATATCCAATCTCTTAGCATATTGTAAGGATACACATATGTCTCCTTCTCTAGCTGCATAGAATTAATTAAAAGTACTTAATACTTCTTTTAATTTACCATCATAATTTCAAGTGATACTTCTACCCCCTGGAATTGTCACTCATGGATCTTTGCCACTTAAGATGGATTCTTATCAGACACCATCTCTTTTGCACTCAAAACCATGCATAGAAACATTTTCTTCTTCATGGTTCCTTACTGACTCTGTATAGAGATGCATTTCACTTTTTAGTCTTTCTTGGATTTGACATCTCCATGCTATTGTGGAAATATCTTCTATACCTTTGGAATGCATAAATAATCTTCTACTATTCTTGCTTTCCCTTTTGGAGTGATGTCTTACATTCCCATTAGCTTGATAACTACCTCATGATTTCTTCTTCCATTATCATGGAATGTTCATGGAATTGCAACTACATATTATGTTGATATTAATTTTCAGCATTCCACTATTATTTGGATACCTCTGATCCAACTCCTACATGACCCAATTGTATTTCCATTCATGTTTTCTGAGTAACCTTGGATAATTAACACCAACTTCCTTCTTGAGGTACTTGATTTATCCCTTCGTTATCTGATCATATCAACACTTGGATTTTATTGATGAATATTACTTCCTCCTATCTTGACCAATCTGTTTTCATCCTTCCTTGCATAATCCACTTCCATCATGCCATATCGATGAACATATGCCTCAACCGTCACTCACTTATCTTCACCTTCATTTCTTTACCCTTGAAGTGATTCCCTTCATACCATGCTTCCATTGCGCAATTTGGTAACCATAAGGGAAGCATTAATCTATAATTCCATATCTAATCCCTAGATAAGATGCACTCTGTATCCATATATGCATTAATCCTCTTTATTTATCTAATTACTATCATTCTGATAGTCAATTTCTTTTATAAAAGATCTGACTCCAATGTATTGCTTAATCTGTATATCGGTTTCTTTGGGAGTGAATGTACTTTCACTAATTCATTCACTACATTATCTATTCCTTTTCCCATATTCCATTGAGTACTTGACTAACATGAGTGGACTTCCTATAGTGGCTTCCCAAGACTTTATGGTTGCACCTAGATTCATACCTTAACATTTTGTAGTCTTGGATTTTAATCATCTTATGAAATATTTTTTTCATAGGACTCTTTCCCTAAGTATCTATACTTTTTTTTAAATAGATTTTAACCTTCTCACCTCTTAAGAACTAAAAGTTCTTAAGTCTACAAAAATGTGCAGCCAACAAAATTTGTTAGGCTAAATAATTTAACAAATTCATGAAAATATGAACCATTCTCGTTCAATAATGCATCATAATTGTTTATTTTGATTTATTGAAAATTGGATTCCCATATCAATTTCATAGGTGAATAATTATATTATATTGTCCAAGACCTTTCCAACACCTACTTCCATGCTCAATTTCAACTAATTGTCGATTAATTTCTCTTGTTCACATTTCAATTTGGTGCAAATCTGCGCTGTAATTATGCATTTATCCACATACTACCTTGGATTTTTAGTAGGAGCTAAATTGGGTTTCTTCATATACATATTTTGGATAGTTTGTCCAAGTTTCACCTATATCTTGGTTCCGGGCTGCTAGTTATAGCTTGTTGAAGTTCTAGGCCAATTAGTGTTTTTGGTTTGGAACGCTACATGTAACTTTTGTGCTATCTTAAACATTTTTAACATGCCCATAATTTTAATTAATATCTAGGAATGCATTTTGTGGTTCAACATCTTTCCATAGAATACTCGTACGCCTCAATATGATTCTGGAGCATAAATTTATGGCCCTTTGAAGTTAGCTGGGTCTTAAAATTTAGCCTCCATTGTTTGTCCTGTAACTTCCTCATAAAATCTATGTTTGAAAAATGGTTTACACCATTAGAAAGCTCTCTTTGGGCTCTTTCATTTGAGTTGCAAAGACATAGTGTGCCTTCGTACACTTTTAGGTACATTATTTTATCAATTTTTTTACGTAGCTAAAAATGTTGTTTAGGGCCTCAAAAACATGCTGCAAAAAGATGACCTTCGAACAATATAAAATGTCACAGAAATTCACTAGTTTTTTGTTGTTGTACACCATCCAAATGACTTCATGCAGAAATTTGAACATGTACACCCATATTTAGAATGCACAGAAACACCAAAAGGTAATGCATGCTCTCCGCACCTATAACCAATGTGGATCACTTCTCTGTCGTGCCAATAAACGGTGCGCTCTATTTTTGTGTCGCATTCCCATATGCACCATGCACAATTTTAGTTCATGCACTATTACCTGTTCTGCGCAATTTTTTTTTCATGCGCTAATATTCTACATGCATTGCACTCTACGTGTAACACCTTACCAAAGTTTAGTACACTCCCACTGTGCACCAGTACTCTGCATGCACCATTAATTAAATTGTCGCACCACAACACATACCCACATTACGTGCACACCAACAAAATTCTTCTATACTTTGTCAATATTGCAAACACCACTCACACCATTATTATACATTCACACACCTCTCACACCAGTATTTTCTTCACATTTCCACGTTGCACCACGCAACACCAAAATTAAGTGCGTACACCCGCACACCAATATTTTTTGCGCATTACCACTTTGTACCACACAATGCCAAATTTAAGTGTGCACACTCATGCACCAATATATTCCATGCATTACCACTCTACACCGCACAATCCCAAATTTAAGTCTGCACACCCACGCACCTATATTTGTTGCGCATTGCCACTCGACACCGCACAACACAAAAATTAAGTGTGCATAGCCACACACTCTTATTTTCCAGACATCACAAGCTTTTCACTATGCATCATGCATTGTTTAGTGCACACACCGAAACACATTCATTTTTACGCGCATCAATTCCTCGTGAAATCCACTGCAGAATTTGGGGCTTTTGCCAAAATTTTACCCAATTTTTACCATAGACATTCTACAACTCTGAAATTTGTTCTATTTCACCCTGATAACACCAATTCAACCTTTGTAACAACAAATCTTTGTTGGTTGACATTTCTGGAACAAATTTTTCCCAAAGTCAATTCACGAATTGAGAATTTTAATAAACTAATCTCGCTCCATCTTTCATGGATTCCCTGTAACTTCAAATTTGACCAATTCCAGGTCTGAATTTTCTAGAATAGATATTAAATTAAGAATATCTCACTACTTGGCCAAATTTCTCAGTTTTCCCATGAATTTAGCAACAAAAATTGGGGCTTTTTCCCAATTCCACGCAATTGCTTCTAATTTTTACCATGGACGCTCTGTAGCTTGAAATTTGGCCACTTCGAAGTCAATTATTTGTGGAATTTCACTTCAACTCAACTTGCTCAGCCTATCTAGGCTCAGTGTTGAAAACTAGAGCTTTGATACCATATTGTAACATCCCCAACATCCAACTGGGCTATGCCATGTAAAATTTTCGAACTGTATGCAAATTAAAACATATACACACATAAATTATTGTGGAACTTTATATATAAAACTTAAAATAGACAATTGCATTCTGTAAATTCACAGATTCATATGAAAATAATAGTAACATATACATATAGCGTAGAAAGGAAATACCAATAAATACAAAGACATGTATAAACCACATGCAAGGAAAGCCCATAAAAATAAACACATAAATAATAACGCAACATGTAATTTAACACACAATTGACACTTATCTTGGTAAGATTATCACCAATTGTGTGCATACCTTCCACGAGCCTCCCAACCTTAAACCATGCTGCTCATTACTCTCAATAATGGGTCACCCTCGAGATGGGACTAAACTCCACCCCAGTAAAGGGGTTCCTGACCAGGTTGATGTATCTCAGACAACAAGCAAGACTCCATCAAAGGTGCCAACTCAAATTAACAACCTACAGTCCCTCATTCCCCACATGCCTGTATGTTATAGTGGAAAAACCCCCCTACAGACCACACTAGGGTTCTAAAGTGCAGGCAGAGCTAACCGTCTAAAGTCTCCTACTTTTAACAACTATCCTGACAATACCCCACATTCATATATAATGTACAAAGTATAGGGATACAGTAGTCCTACCTTAAACTCTGCATCCAGTGTCAATCCCAATGTGTTTGGTAGCTTCTCGACTGCAAATATCCTCCCAAGTATTACCTGCATTCACCAAAAGACAAACAAGAAACTACGAACATGCATTTTATATATGAAATAATGGGTTAGATGTCATAACAAAATGTAAATCAATCATACAGATTAAACACATCATATGGCGGGATGACAAAAGTACTTCTTTATATTAATCTCATAAAGTCACTTACAAAATGAGATCAGTGATTGCTCCTTGAACCCGGTCTTGGGATCCTCTTCACCAAGCTTCAATTGCTTCCACATATCCTTCTTTGCTCACACTTCTCTCCAGAGAATGGGCATAGGATTATGATGAGGAAAAAGGGAAAGAATTGGGAATTCTGGCTCGAAACTAACAATGTGGTTGCAAACTCTTGGGGCAAGGGGGGATTAGGAAATGGGCAGAGTTTCACTGCTTTCATGCTTCTCCTTGGAATGGGACCCGAAAACCTTCTTTTATATGCCAAAAATATAGTTATTCGGTTGGGTGATGGGATATGGGCGGTCAATTGGTTAGGAAAATACACAAAAGCCCGTATTCCCTTGCAACTTTTTATTTTTTGCAACTTTTGTGGGTATACGCGGGTTGTAATGGTGCAACTAGCATACATACACGGGAATTAATGGTGCATCTAGCATACATACGTGGGAAGTAGTGGTGCAGGGCACGTACATCTTCAAAAATTTGGTTTTTAAGAAGAGTTATTCAGTATTAGCTTGGCAAAAATAGTAAGTAAGACGGTGTGTTGCTAGGTATGCATGTCTAGTGCAAATTAGGGTTATAGAATATGCCCACTAATGTGTGAGGTTAGAATAGAATATGATGGATGAAATACATTAAAAATATTTACCAATGTACGAAGCGAGTGAGCCCAGGACCATAGTTCAGGAGGTGCCATCTGCAAAATAACAATTGTCTCACTGAGGTGGGCATACCCATGCTCGAGATGAAATAAATCATGGCTGCCAATAAAATACACTGTATATCCATGTCATGTAACTATATGAAGTGTAGCTGCAAACAATACACAGTGGATCTACATCTCAAAATCAAAAGATATACATGAATAGTATCCATCTTGACGAAGCTAATGATGCCTGATGGCTAGAGATGAGGTCTTTAGAGCTCGAGTGACAACTTCAAGATCTTCTAAATTACGGTAGGAGTGTAATGCAAGTGTACATATTCACTACCTAGAGGTCTTCGACGGCTTGTCGGGGAACATACAAGAGGATCTTGGTGATCAAGTAGGGAACTTCATTGATTTTAAGAAAAGACTTTGATTGGACTTTCAGGATGGTCGGGCATGGGGACAAGAGACAAACTGCATAAGGGATGACTCAAGTTGGGTAAAAATTCCCTTGGACAATAGAACGATGAAATATGAGACTCAGGCATCATGACATTGACATAAGTTCACGATGCAGGAGGCAACTCAAACTCTCCATATGTTTGGAAGAATAACCAAATGGAGGAGGACATAAATCTATGTTATGAGAAAATATGCCTAAGGTCATATTAAATCCCATATATTGACAAACAAACAATGATGTGCTTTGTCCAAGGGTGACTCATTGTGCTTCCCTAAAAAGAAAATACTTTTCCCATCCCCTTTTTCAGGTATATTAGATTTTTTTGTCTTTTTCAATATTTTGAAAGCTTGAAAAAGAATAAAAGAATGCTATGTTACAAAGGGGGAATGAGTGTCGCAAACATACTATTTCCAAGCATGAGGAACACACTGATGCTCAAAGCAAGGAAACATGTGCAGGAAAAGGACACTCGGGAAAATTCCTCCATGGGTCAAGGTGTCAAGACCCAAAGGCAAAGTGCTACAAGGCTTGCATATAATGCATGCTTCAATGGTTCAGTTGAGAACCACATGGAACCGACATTTGGCCAAATATGAAAATGTGATTAATAGGACACAATGATACAATCCTTCAATGTAATTTTAAATGAGCCCAGAGAAGGTAAGCTCGGTGGTTTTTCATTTTTAGAGAGTCTGAAAAAGTGCAAAAGACGACTCCACTGGGGTACCTTTTTCAAATATAGTCTAGTCGATTAGAAAAAGGGATAAATTAGCATTGAAAAGATGTATATTCAAAACAATTTTAATGAGTGTGATAAAGACAAGATCACTTGACAATCGTTTCAATTTTAAAGAGTTTGAAAAGAGATTAACTATGGACTCCGTGGGGGTTCATTTTTCATAAATTTAGTCCCTCATGCCTAAAAAAGCGTTAAAATTATACCTGAAAATACTCTTCTAGCAAACCGAAGTTCCTAGAGTATACCTTTGTTCATACAATTGACCATCCAGACTAAAAATGGGGTAAACTACTGCCGGACATACGTGCCTTCAAGTTTTAGTTTGGCGAGCATGAAGGACAACAAGATCTCTCGACAATATTTTCATGTTTATAGAGTCTGAAAAGGGCTTAAAGAAGACTCTAAGGGGATACGAATCATGTATGAAACTAGTTCAGGTAGAGCCCACTACTAGGATCATACCAAGAGTCTCTTCGATAATCAACTTGGAAAGTCTCCCAAAAGGGAAGAAAACACAAACCACAGTGTAATTCCTCCCACGATATAGAAACCATAGTCATGGATTCAAGGATAGCCTCATCTAAAGGAAATTCAAAATCTGAGAAATCATGTAAACGAGGGTTGAAAGTCCCAAAGGGTGAAGTAAACTAATCATATTCCATATGACAATGAAGGTTGTGGCCAGGACTTGCAGAGTCTATCAATGAAGAATCACAGGCACGAGAGCTTGAGGATCTGCAAACAACGAGATCAAACTCATAAGGAGACTCAAGATCACTTGGACTAATAGGGGGGAGCAAGGGATCCCATGCCCCCATTGGATAAACCAATGGATAAATTTATGATACCAAGTCTCAAGAAGGAAAGTGTGACTGCACATGTTCCTGCTCAGAAGCAATTGAACACTGAGGATAAGACGCCACATAATTAACCCGTGGAAGGGTAGAGTCTACACAAACACTAGGAGCATATAAAGGGGCATCTTGAACTAACACTCAATTAGGATGGTGATTATCATATGCCAGCTGGTTGATAGTGACAATTCTTCAATTATGATGGAAATGAATCACCCAGAAGAGCTTATATACCACAGCATTCATAGCATATACATAATCACACCTGAGAAGCATATTAAAATATAACGAGCCTTGCACCACTATAACATCGACAAGGATAATCCTCCCACCTAATGAGATAGGAAACTGAGGAAGAATCCCCAAATATTTGCTAGGACATCTTTCAAAATCCAACAACTCATGCGAAGAAGACACAAGCTCGGGAGATCCGAAGACTTTCCAAACCAAGGATAAAATACTTGTAGAGGCTCCTTCATCCACAATACATCGATAAACGTTTGTTGAATTAACTTGAACCCTTATTTGAAAAGGTGCATAAGAAGGAAGACGAGGCTCGTCAAGGTTATTCCAATCAAAGGAAACCATCGTAGGGCTTGGAGGGGGTGTGCTCTAAATGAGCGAAATGCTCCCTTGTTCTAAAAGTATTGAACTGGAAATGCTAAAAACATAGTTGGTAGACACATCACTCCCCAAGAGAAGAGTGGGATCAACCAAATATTTCATTGGAGCGACCACTTTCTCAACCAATGGTTGAGTAGGATGCGAGAATAAATGGTCTAAAGGCACCTTGCCCCCCAAAAGAGGAGTGGGATAAGTCGATGACTGCATCAAAATGACCACTTTCTCAACCAATGGTTGAATAGGCTATGAGGAAACCTTAGAAGAGTCAGAATCAGAAGAGCTTGCAGACAGAGACCACAATATTTGTACCTCTAGAATGCTAGGTCACATATGAATAAGGTGATGTCCCTTGCAAAGCTTACAAGGGAACTTAGGCTTATGTCCTATCCGTCAAGGTTTCTCAACAGAAACAATGGACCCAACATGACTAGCAGTGGTTGGTTGCACATCTCCAACATGACTTGCAAAGGTTGCGGATGGGTCGATTACATGACTCGCAGAGGCTACAAAACTATTACTAGTATAACTACTAGTGATTGTACTTTTTCCCCCAACATGACTTGCATAGGCTAGGTGTTGGTCTTCGACATGACTTGTAGAGGTTGATGACCTATCTCCAACATGACTCACAGAGGTTGGTGATATATCACTCATATGACTCACATTGACGAGTCTCATGCCCCAAACATGACTTCCAAAGGCTGGGTGTTGGTCTTCAACGTGACTTGTAGAGATTTTCGACCTATTTTCGACATGACTCATAGAGGTTGGTGATTTCTTCTTCCTATTCTTCCTCTTTCTACTTCGTTTAGACTTCCGGTTACTAGTAACTGTAATTTCACCAGAGGAAGGAGAAGGAGGAGGAGAAGAATTTGATGATGAAGGAACATCAACATTATACCCATGACATAAGGTTCTTAAATGAGAAGTGTCAAGAGAATTCAGGACATTTGGAATGGTACCCAACCAAACTGGTAGTCCCGCATTCAACCCAGGAATGTACAAAGTGGCCATCAAAGGGACATCAACGTTTTTGAAGAACATAAAAGAACAAGAATCCCCTTCTGAAGGGGTTCCTTGGTTGGTATCATCGGGAACTTTATCCATGAAGATATTATGCATAGGTTCTCCCCTTGCGGGATCGTTCAAGTCCGTAAAAGTCTCACACACTGACTATGGCGAACCAATGTTATCAAAACAATGCCTATAAAGAGGCGGCTCCACGTTTCTAAGTGGAAGACCAAAAATTCCTCACGACTGACAGAGTGGGAAGTCTACCACCCTAGGTCAAAGACCCAAAGAAATGGCTGACTAACTCACTATGGAAAACTAGGGAGCATAGAGCACACACTAGAAAAACTCCTAAAGGCAAATCAAGCAGACCACTTTCTAGTGGGAAGAACAATTACGCCAGCCAACACTAGAGCAACTTACCGGTGCAAGTGAAATTCAAAAATGGAAGCACCCTCTTGGTATACTCTGCAAAGTGTGGCCCCACATCTGCCCTAGGTACTGTGGTATACCCTTGCAGTCACATGTGTAAGTCCCTAAAATCAAAGCCAACTAGGTTTCCAACTCGTGAACAATTACCAAGCGGGTACAATGGATAGTCGGGTGGACCGCAATGAACAAGGTATCAAGACTGAAACCTATCGAGAGTATTGAAAGCAAGTTTTCCAAAGGACAACTGAGAACCTCAAACAGATTCGAGACCCACGAGGCTCCATGGCAAATGCGATCAACGTAATCCCAAGATAAGTCCTCTATATGCGTTCCTCTGCTACGATTGGTCTGGATTTGGAGGGGATATCTCCGCTACCTTTCCGCACACAACCTTGTGTTTAACCCCTATGTTAGAGTGGGGTCCTGGATAATTTCCACATTACTAGACTTTAACACTCCCTAACTCAGACTCCAATTTTTTATTTAACGACCTTGAAGAGTTTTCTCTCCAACCTAATTCAAGGGCCTAACCCTAAACTAGTTGATTGACCCTACAAACAAAAAAAGTCTAGTTAATTTTAGATTAATCTTTCTTTTTAAATATTGATTTACTAAAAAGGGGTGTGGTAGTTCAACTGATGTTGTTAAGACTCTTGCGAAAAAAGAAACTTATAAGAACACTAGGAAAGAAGGATTATCTTTCTTATTTTCTTTTGAAATGCTTTTAAAATTAGAAAAAAACACAATCCTATGCTAATTTCTTTTTCTTTTTGAAATAACAATGCAAAGCAAATGCCAAGAAAGAAATAGACCTAAAAAGCAAAGTTTTTTTTTTCTATATTTTCTGCCATGAGGGGGAATTTTTATTTTTTAATGCAACTCATTTTTCTTAAAATTACAAGCTAAAAATAAGTTTAAAAAGCTAGGAAACACAAGAAATCTTTTTGTTTCTTTTTAAAAAATCAAACTCATGTCAAACCTAGGCTTATAGACTATAACTGCAGAGACCAATAATAAATCAAGAAATCCCTGAGAATTTAGACTTCAATCAGGGAAGAGGATGACTTCCTCTTCTTCAAGAAAAAGCCTTCCTCACACATGCATGCTACTGACACTAAAGTAGCATGCATATGTACGCGGGTTGTCCAAAGGTAAGGTGCATATGTATGCATGCAGACCCACTGCAGGCCACGCACACCTCTGTAACTTCTAAAAAAAAATGAAAACTAACAGTCAAGCTAACCAGGCAGGGAGTACTGGTATGGTAGACCAAAATCCCTTGAATACTCATCAACTTATAGGGAACTCAAAGAGGTAATTAAACCAATTAAGACACCTAAAAACATCCCCTAAAAACCCTAGAGGCTCCCCAATATGGTCACCAATTCTGCTATAGTGGGAAAACTCCCCTATAGACTACACTAGGGTTCTAAAGTTTAGACAGAGCTAACCATATAAAGTCTCCTACTTTTAACAAGTATCCCGACAATACCCCATATTCATATATAAAGTACAAAGTATAGCGATCTGGTAGTCCTACCTTAAACTCTACGTCTGGTGTTGATCCCAATGCGTTCGGTCACTTCTCGACTGCAAATATCCTCCCAAGGATGACCTGTATTCACCAAAAGACAAACAAGAAACTACTAACATGCATTATATATATGAACTAATGGGTTAGATGTCATAAAAAAATGTAAATCAATCATACAGATTAAACACATCGTATGGCAGGATGACACAAGTACTTCTTTATATTAATCTCATAAATTCACTTAGAAAATGAGATCAACGACTGATCGTCAAACTCGGTCGTGGGATCCTCTTCACCAAGATCCAACTTCTTCCACGTATCCTTCTTCACTCACACTTCTCTCCAGAGAATGTGCATTGGCTTATGGATGAGGAAAAAGGGCAAGAATTTGGAATTCTGGCTCAAAACTCACAATGTGGTTGCAAACTCTTGGGGCAAGGGGGGATTAATAAATGGGAAGAGTTTCACTTCTTTCATGTGTCTCCTTGGAACGGGACCCCAACACCTTCTTTTATATGCCAAAAATATTTTTATTCGGTTGGGTGATGGGCTATGGGCGGTCAATTGGTTAGGAAACTACCCAAAAACACATATTCCCTTGCAACTTTTTATTTTTTGCAGCTTTTGTGGGTATACGCAGTTTGTAATGGTGCAGATAGCATATGTATGTGGGAAGTAATGGTGCAACTAGCATACATACATGGGAAGTAGTGGTGCAGGGCACGTACATCTTCAAAAATTTGGTTTTTAAGAAGAGCTATTCAGTATTGTTTTGGCAAAAATAGTAAGTAAGATGGCATGCTGCTAGGTATGCATGTTTGGTGCAAATTAGGGTTATAACACTGTCCCACCCCAAGAAGTGTGCCCCTTCTCTTCTCAATATTACCTCGACTTCCCCACTTCCTTTCAGGTCAAACATGAAGTCTCAAAGCCTTGTACTTGTAGTTTAGCACCTTCGGGAAATCAATTCCCAACAATTCTCTCATCTAGAGAGAAATTTCTCATGGGCTTGAAAACCCACTTCTTCAGTATCCCACGAGCCTGACAATGCACCTCTTTAATCTAGATCCAAAGCTAACCAACTACAGGTACAGGTATGGGTACAGATACAGGTACATGTACAGTGACAGGAAGGTATAGGTATACCTAGAGGATAGGCACAGGAAGGTACGTAGGACAGCTGAATGAGTGAGTGAATGATTATAGAATGAATGAATGACTTCTTGGAAAATGAACTAAGTCTAGACTATATGTATGCATGTTCCCAACATGACACTTGTCATGTTGAGAGCTACTTTGGTCCACTTGTCCCCATCCATGGAACTTGGGATAAAATAGTTATCCATACTTTATACTTTAAGGAATATTAATATAATATTCATTTTTGGCTTAAGTTCCCTAGCTTAGCCCTTTTCCTTAACTTTTATCCTCCCCACCTTTTCTTAACTAGTGGATTTTAGTCCCCCATACTCTTTTATCATGTTCGGTTTACATCCAATGATGTATTATATTAATGATAAGACATATACAAAAATAGACTCACTTGCCTTTAGCATCCAGGATCTTCGGCCTAATTCAATACATAATCCTCCTAGCTTATAATAACTGGCTCACCAGCCTATACAACATAGCATATACACAAAGTCTCCCTATCCTCAAAATCTCACACACTTAAGTTTGTGGTGTGCGGTATCCTGGAATGTGCACACTTCATCATTTTAGTGTGCAGTACATGTGCGCACTATGCCATTGTTGGTGCATACAAAAATGATATCAAACAGCTCACCATCTTAAGTACATTTTCATTTACATTTACAATTTGGGGGTTCATCCCAGTGGTATTACACATGGCAAGGAAAGGCATGGCATGGCATGGAATGGAAAGTGAAGGAAAGGAAAGTCATGGCATGTCATGGCATGGAAAGGAAAGGCATGGCAAGGTAGGGCATGCCATGGCATGGAATGATATGGAAAAGGCATGGAAACACATGGATTGGCAAGGCAAGGAAAGGCATGGCATGCCATGGAAATGAAAGGAAAGGCATGTCATTGCATGGAAAGTCAAGGAATGAAAAGGAAAGGCAAGGTATGGCATGTCATGGCAAGGCAAGGGAAAACATGGCATGACATGGCATGGAAAGGAAATGCAAGACAAGGCATGACATGTCATGGCATGGAAAGTGAACACAAGGCAAGACATGTCATGGCATGGCAAGTGAACACAAGGCAAGGCATGGCATGAAAAGGTAAGGCATGACATGGTATGGAAAGGCAAGGAACGGCTTGTCAAGGAAAGGCAAGGAAAGGTGTAGTTCTAGGTCATTGATTTACTTAGTAAGTGATATTTCTAAGTATTTGATGGTTATTTATTGAATGTATTAAATAATGCTTCTATCAAAGTGGTGATATTGCATGTTATCTTGTATTCTTCTTGAATTAAACTTGTCTTGAAACCCTTAATTTTGTGGTTAGATTAGGACTTACCCTCAATTTCTAGCCTTGTAAGCTTGTTGTCTAGGGTTTAATTGTCATCTTTTATCATTAGAATACACCTTGACACCTTTTACTACATTTTGTTCATAATTTCCATCCCTTTAGGTCTTGATGTCTTGAATATTCTAGGGTTTTTATGTGCCATCTTCCATTTCAACAAGCATTTGCTATCTAAACCCTAGTTTAGGCTTGCATTTTCAACCCCCTTTCATTGCACGATTACTTGTTTTAAGGGATATTATATTAATTGTCTTGTTCTAACTTGGCATATTGTTGAGGCTAAACATATTAATCAGAAGTTTTATAACAAGTATAGTTTTCTTATGATTTGTGTTGTTTGGGATTTCCCATTGACTTGTTTGAACTTATTTGATATCATGTATTTTCTTGGAATGAGAATGGCATGGCATGAAAATCGAATGGAAATGGAAATGGAATGGCATAGCAAGGCAAGGCAAGGAAATGAAAGACAAGGAATGACATGGCATGGCATGACAAGTGAAGGAAAGGAAAGGCACATAATAGAAAGGAAAGGCATGGCATAACATGGCAAGGGAAGGCAATGCAAGGCCAACGTCATTATTTCAAGTTTTGTGGATGGTTATTTCTTGAATTTATTAAATAAATGTTTTATCAAAATGGTGATATTGCATGTTATCTTGTATTCTTATTGAATTAACCTTATCCTGAAACCCTCAATTTTTTTGGTTAGATTACAACGTACCCTATATTTATATCCTTGTTAGCTTGATGTATAGGGTTTAGTTTTTATCTTTCACCTTACAATAAACCTTGAAATTTTTTATTATATTTCTTTCATATTTTTCATCCCTTTATGGCTTGATGTCTTGAAAATTCTAGGGTTTTTATGTGTCATCTTGCAATTCAGCAAGCATTTGTTATCTAACCCCTAGTTTAGGATTGCATTTTCATCCCCCTTTCATTTAACGATTACTTGTTTTAAGAGATATTATATTTTTCCTGTTGTAACTTAATTAATATAATTTATTGGATTTGCAAGGCATGGAAATGGCATGGCATGACAATGGGATGCAATGGAAATGGAATGACAATGGGATGCAATGGCATGGCATGACAAGGCATGGAAATGGAATGGCATGACATGGCTTGGAAAGGCATGGAAGTGGCATCGCTTTGGAAGGCATTGTAATGGAATGGAGATGACATGGCATGGGAAAGAATGGAAATGGCTTGTCAATGGGCATGGCATGACATGTCATAGCAAGGCAAGGCACGTCATGGCATGGCATCGAAAGGCATGGCATGGAAAGGTAAGGCATCCAATGGCAAGCAAAGGCATGACATGGAAAGGAAAGGCATGGAAAAGAAAGGAAATGGAATGACATGGCATGGCAAGGAATGGAAATGGAATGGCATGGCTTGGAAAGGAATGGAAATGACATGGCATGAAAATACATGGAAATGGTGTGTCAATGGTATGGCATGGAATAATGTGTGTGCCATAGAAAATGGTCAAATTATGCATCGAATCAACTAAGAAAATAACAATTAGAATTCTTAAAGGGAAGGCTAGGGTTTGAAGAGCCCAACTTGTAACAACCTATGATAAGATATTGGTAGGTGCATTTAATTCATATTCTAAATATATATGAAGTTTTTGGGTTGTCCCAATGTTATGTACTTGCATTGTTGAATTTTAGCTTATGCCATCTTCATAATTGAGTAATTCTAGTAATAGATATGGAGGTTAATTCGACATAACATTGATGTGATATTGTTGAGTGATTTACAATTATGTAGAAGATAAATGAGAAAATTTATTTCTATAATAAAGTATTGTAATATGCCATTTTTAGGTCACATTATTTTTAGGTGACTATTATTTGAGGGTGTATTGTCATTGGATTTAGATGGAGAGAATTCAAGAGGTAGTCCATATTGTTGGTTGTGAGTTAGAATATGGATATCCATAACATCCATGCAAATAATTCAGAAGGAATGATCTATCGATGATGTAGAGATACATGGTTGATTAGCTAGCAATGCTACTGGAGAACCATTAATTGCTTATGGATTTAGCATTTAACAATATTTTACACCATAAGATATTAGTTAATTCATAATGCAAGTATTTATAATCACTTTAGAAAAAAATAAAGGGATTAATACACATAAAATTCATACACTTTGAAATTCATATATTCATCAACATTCAATGCAAAAGCAATGAGATTCATAAAAAAACGTCCCATGATATATATATATATATATATATATATATATATATATATATATATATTCAACATCATCTAAATTGTACATTTTTTACAAAATAGCACCTCATGCCCAATATACAAAGTGACAACAAGTTCCCTAACATAAATATCATCCATATGGTGGTCTAGATACAAAATGGAAATAGTTGATCAACAATTGACCACTTCCACCCTTGTTACCCTCAGGAGCATCCTAGAAATATATCTTTCTTCTATTGGTTGAGGAAGCCCCTTGAGTGGTTATAGGCCTAGGCATGCTTCGAAGCTCTAGAGACTAAACAAAGACAAAACATTGTTATAATTTTTTTTCCTCAATGGATTAATAAACATACAAAACAATATTTTGTAATTTAACCAAAGACAACTCACCACATAGGCTACCATCAATCGTGAGGGTATTACCCTCCTCCGCAACCCCAATATCTATGTGATGCCACCCTACATTAGTTACAAGGATCAAGTCAAGAAATTAAACAAATATATGTAAAATCAAATTCATGATATATAAAAAATTATCATCAACACATTATCTCACCATGAATATCTCGAGCCTTGATGGAGATTCGTTGGAAAATGGAGAACTAGGTTGTACAACCTACTCCGAGTCAACCTCTATTGTGGCAGCCTAAGTGGATGTGGTTAATGGAAGTGGTGGTGGAGGTGGGTGGAATACAAGAACATTCATTGTAGATGGATGCGATGAAAGAGGTGGCACAAATGGGTGGCCTGCACGTGAATCCAATGAGAATGCATGCAGTAAGAAAGATGCTAGGGGTGGGTTGTGATAGACCCCCATAGGCTATAGAAGTGATTGGAAATCCCTAGGCATGAATAAAGGTAACCCAAAATCAAGGCCCAGGTTCCCAGGGTGTGCAATAGTACTATATCTAGCAAATATTTCTGCAACCTGCATGCATATTAACAATATTGAGCTATTAGTAACAAATAGTAAAATTCAAAAACATAAACACAAAAAAATTGAGAATTATATGATATTTAACTATACACATGATACCTATGATGCAGCTGAGTTTTCCATCCCAGATGGGCATTCCCTAACATCACCTAATCCCAAATTCTATAGAAACATAAGATCATTAAAAATTTGAGGATGCCATAAAATAAAGAAATGACAATGGTGAATTTATCAAATGTGACAAATACCTATGTGTGAGGTGTGGCCAATGAGCAGGCTACCTCTACTGCTGCATAAGTGGCGGGGTTAGGCATTGATGCATCCATTAGTGTAGAGGGTCTACTTCTTGGACGTATCAAATTCAAAACAACATACAATAAAAAAAATCTATATAAATACATTGAATACAAAATAAATATATACTGATGAAAAACATAGAGAGGGTTAATATACTAGCCTCCTCCATGAAGCTATGCTATTCAATGGGATCTACAGGCCCATAGCATGTCTTCCCATAGTTCGAGGATCTGTGAGGTTCACATGGAYGGTTGCTATGTCTGTATGCCCTCTCCTCATTGTACATTGTTGTGCATGTTGAAGCTCCAACCCCTCTATCAATATCACTAGAAGACACCTCTTGCTGAGATAGTGAAACAAAGATATTGTGTTGCACTAGGCTACGAGTCAATGATGAAATGGCTAGTTGTACCTATTGCAAGCTCTCCGCAATAGGAGGATGTTGGGTAGGGGGGTTAGGCCCTCACYTGGGGGGACGAGGACCTAACATGGGATTGCGCCTGGCATTATCTTGATCCTRCRCAGACCCTTGACCCACCCCCTCGAAGTCACCCATGTCAAAGTAGTTGAAATTTTTACCCAAAATAAACTCAGCCAAAACTTTTCTGAGAARATATAAGGGCACCTCCATGTTACTGCAAGAAKTTTTATCAAAAACCATATACCTGATGATACTTAGAACACATCACCAAAAGACTTCATATTCCCTTCAAWTTCGGCCTTCTTTAGTTCAAATTTCGTCTAAAATTCTACTTTTATCTCCTTGTTCATTAACAAACTTGTGTGTGTAAAATAAATGYATAATGATATGTATTTATACCCTTTATGTCACTTCCCTTTAGCATYATGGCCGACATGTAGTTTCTTCTTCAATTTACATTGTCATCTTCAAAAATTCATTTCTCCTCAATCATGAGGATCCACATGACGTGCCACATACTATAGGAAGCGACATGACTTATACTATCCATCCATTGGTGTTGTATCTTCATGTGTAATTTCCTTCATGTCTATCTATTTAAATGAATTGTTCGGTCCAAGAGTCATTGGCTAGGGTTGACATCAATGACAACAACCAATCTTCCAAAACTCTCCCCTTTGTCATTGATGACAACACTCATGCTCCCCTCTCATCATGATCCCAATTTCTCTCCCCCTTTGACATCAATGGAAAAGAGTGGGGCTGCTCCCCCTGAGTTCACTGGCATAAGGTGACCTTTTTCTTTGGGGTTGCTCCCCCTGAACATGTGGAACTCAATAATACTTCATTCTTATTTTTGGTCATTGGGACCTTTTCTTCCATGGAATCCTTTTGTGTGGCTTTTGTCTTCTCTCTCTTATTCATGTCTAGGATGTATATGTTGTTTGGTCTTCTTGTTGCAGTTGCAACCAATCTTCTTGAGTTCTTTTCTCTGATTTTACATTTTTGAGAGTCAAACGTAAGAGTGTATCCTTGATCACATATTTTTCTTACACTGACCAGATTATGCTTCATATCTTCAACCAATAGGACTTTTCTTGCTTTTACATTTTCACTTTCAAGCTCTACATTTCCTTTTCCAAGTATTCAGGTAGATGACTCATCTCCAAATGCAACATTTCCACCCTTTTTCTTCAAGTTGACAAATTTGCTTTGATCTCCGGTCATATGAGATGAGAACCCACTGTCTATGAACCATTCATATTCTTCTTTGCATTCTTTAGCAACCAATGCTATTTGAAAATTTTCATTGTGTGGAATTTCTTTCATTTTCCACGTTGTAGTTGGTATAGGGACATTTGGCACAGGATTATATTCCTTCATCTCTCTGCAATCTCATGCTTTGTGACCAAGATTATTGCACTTGTAGCATACAATATTTTTATCCATTAATGGGTCAAATGGATTATAATTTATGTTGCAGGTCTACAAACATTTCCATATCTACTATTTGCACCATTCATGTAACTTGCATAGTTATTCATTTCATTGATTCTACAATTGATTGCCTTCTGTCCAAAATTTCCATAAGTATAACAATGTCCAATAAAGAAATTTTGATACCTATAAGTAAGTGATCTTCTTTGTGGTGTGGTCCATTTGGGTTCATGATCTATTCTTCTATAGTTTAATTCATAATGATTGCTTTCATACCTAATGGGACAGGATCTTCTTGATGTATCATTCCTTATGAATTCTAATATTCTATCTTGTTGTTAAACTTGCTCTGGAGTGTCGGTTTCATCCTTTTCATCTTCCTTCTCTTGTTTGGTTGTCTTCAAAATGTCATTGTATCCTAGTCATGTCTTTTTGTTTGGAGATCTTTGACTACTAAGGATCTCATCTAATTTTTCAGTGTTTTTTTTGAACTTCTTCAAATTTTATGTTGTCAATAGTAGGTCCCCTTTTGTGTGATCCAATTATGCTTTCAATTTCTCATAATTTTCTAATTGTTCCTTCAAGCTACCAATGGTATTTTCAAGTCTGTAATTCTCTTTTTCATAACTACTCAATTCACCTTTTAGTATTATGTTTGTTTTTATAAGCGTGTTATTTCCAGTTTCAACATGCTTCAATTTTTCAAGATTCTCATTTTCTTGTTCACTCTCTACATTGCCTTTGTATCCCCAAAATGAATCAAGGTTGGTTTCTTCATCTGAATCTTCTTCATAAATGATTTATTCTTCTTTAGAACTCTTGTGATCATCATGATGGGTTTCTTGGGTTACAAAGACGACTTCTCCTCCATCGTTATCTTCTT
This sequence comes from Picea engelmannii, assembly GCA_009831015.1. Classification (NCBI taxonomy): domain Eukaryota; kingdom Viridiplantae; phylum Streptophyta; class Pinopsida; order Pinales; family Pinaceae; genus Picea; species Picea engelmannii. The sequence goes on from ML816954.1 coordinate 75,125, forward strand.
CATCACTCTCATCTAAGGAGATGTCATCATCTTTGGAGTAGAACCTATTTTTATTGTTGAGACTTCTCTTTTTATAGTAGCAGTTTTCAACAATATGTCCTATTCTACCATAGTTAAAGCATTTAAGAGGAGACTTACCTTTGTATCTCCCAGTTTCCTTCTGGAACCTTCTTACGAAACTTGTTATTTATTCATCAAAGTTGTTATCCTTGTCTTTTGTCTTCTTTATGGATTTAAAGGTTGCTTCATTGTTTGGCTGGTCACTTTCGGTACCTGTTCTCATTTCATATGCTATAAGAGACCCATGTAATTCATCCATTGTCATTTTGGTCAAGTCCCTAGTTTCTTCAATGGTGGATACCTTAACATTATACTTCAAGGGAAGTGATCTCAACACTTTTTGTACAACCAAGGATTCATTGAGATCTTCACCTAATCCTCTGATAGCATTAACAACTTCATAAACTCTAAGAAAATAGGTTTCAATATCTTCAAATTCATCCATATTCATTTTCATCCATCTTCAAATTTTCAAATTCTGCTCTATGTCATTGAAGCTTGACCTGCTTAACTTTTGGATCAGCTTCATAAATACTCTTGAGTTTGTCCCATACCTCTTCAGCAGTGTTGCATCCCATCACTTTGTTGGCAATGGTTAGTGTCAATGCTCCTAGAATAACATGTCTAGCTTTTGAATTACAACTCATAAGTTTCTTCTCATTTGGATCAGTTAGAGCATTCTTTGGGATTACATAGCCATTTAGAACTAAGTACCAAATGTCTACTCGCAAAGTTGTTAGGTAATTTTTCACTCTATCACTCCAGTATGCATAATTGCTTCCATCAAATCGTTGAATCCCATTTGGAATGTGCTCATGGTCATCCAT
>ML816954.1:106981-135609 GCA_009831015.1 Picea engelmannii
AAGTGACCCAAAGATTAAGGCCGTGCTATTTGGTAACAGAATATGGCGCTACTCCAGCTGCTGGGCATCATATTCTGTGTGAGGTTGTTAACTTTCTCATTTATATTCAATCTTGCCAATGTTGCGTTAGTCAATAACGATGAAGTTTGTTTGAAATAGCTTGATTGAACGAGTAAGTGCCTTCTTAATGGGCCGTCTTAGCTTTGGGCACAGTTTTGATATATGTAACTTGCCTTATTATTACAAATATCTGAAGAGTGTAGTGACAAACAATAAATATGATCTTAAATTTACCCAGTCATTATGTCCAGTTAAGCATCACCAGTTTTTAAAAATAAAATATAAAGCCACTCACCTAATTAAGTACATACAAAATTGGGAAAATGTCAAATGGGATGTCCAATTAAGAATGGGTTGTCTAGTTGTTCTAGGAAATGATTTTTTTCGCTAGAATCGAGTGATTTAAATTTAAGCGAATTACTTTTTTTTAGGTTCAAAATCCATTTTTGCATATGGGTTCAAAATACATTTTTGTATATGGGTTCAAAAACCCCCTGAACACTTGGATTATACAAAAATAATCACTCAAATCTATAAATCTAACAATTTCATATAAAGTTTAACATTAAGAATCACCTAATCCAAAAATATAAAACATAAAACCATTTATTATTAGTAGATAATAAATTGAGAAAATGCCTCATGGTGGTGACCTCATGGGATTGGCAACATTTCATAAATGGTCGAACAGGTTTAGAAATTTAAATATATAAACATCGATACAAAGAATATAAAGCCACCCAACTTATTAGTATATACTAATTTGGGAAAATGTCAAAGGGTGAACTGATGGGATCGGCAACATTTCATAGATGGTCGAACAGGTTTAGAAATCTAAATCTGTAAACATGCATAACATACATACATGCAGAATAAAATGGAATTAATTTAGTTAAAGCAAAATTGATATGGCAGGACAAGCCAGACGACATTGACGGTCTACATCCCATATCATTGGGACATCTCAAGCCCTATTACATTGGGCCAACAGAAAATGCTGAGCCAACAATATAATATAACTATGTTAATGAATATTATCTTTTTAATATAGTTTAAGGACTTTTTTCTTTGATACCTTTATATTTCTTATATCAAACTTTTAGAGAGTTATTTGTAGGGCCATCATAGACATTGTTGATTTTTATACTGAGTTGTATGTCTTTACACGAAATATTGATAGGCGTAAATAAGCATCACATGGAAGTAGTGTTTTTTATCCACAATTTTATATGCAGAATTGAAATTGTAGCAATATATTAGACTCGCACACAAGAATAAAATGTTGCACACTACAAAAATATAAAGAGAATGAAAGAGAAAAATCACTCGAAGCATGAAGTAAATGACTATTAATTGTATTTCAGCAATAAGATATCATATTTATCAAACTGGACGATTTTTGTTTACAGGAAGATTTGTTGCTTTTTTTTTTCAGACTGAAAAACGAAATATGTTAATTCTCTCCTACTCGTTGGTGAAGGAAAGTTGACATCCTTCCTAGTGACCCAATTCCTCCTTGTTTAGATCTAGAAGCATCCCCACTTCTGCCAGCAAATGAGAAAATTTGCAAGACATTCTTTCCAATGCTTTCTCGAACTACGTCGGGATCATATCTGAGTGGGCAGAGTTGATGATGTTTTCCTTTGAATTAGTGCTTGCCACGCAAGAGCCACACATGAGATCCTGGGTGAAAGAACAACGTCGTATGAATTTTATGAGGCCTTTGTTTTGCATGCTCTGGGATAGCTGGTAATGCAACAACTACTTAAATATGGCACTAAGCAAAAGTGTGGGTAGAACGCTGAGCTGAGTTGTGTTCTTGTTGATGGTGTGCAGAGCCTGAAAGAGCGAGAGTAACAGGCATCTTGACCATATACTCACCCACTCAGCATTCATAAACTAGAGCTTCATTATCTACCTCAACACTTCCTTTAAATACAAGATCCCTTGAAGAACAACGGGTGTGTCGAATACATCCTCTCTCATTAATTGTTCCAACTAAGAAGAGATGCCTATGAATATGATTTAGCCCTGCTATACTGCATATGTAAGAATTCCATTTGCCTGAAGCTTTCTCAATAATATGTTTGGAAAAAGAGGAACTGCCAGGAAAAGTGTTATAATATGATGGCACTTGTGTTGGAGTATATAACCTGCTGGTGGAGACTACTGAAACATAAAATTGCTTTGTCATAAGAAATGTTAGAGATGCACAAGGAAAAGATGAAGGTGAAGTTGGGCTTGAATTTAGAAGTTGGTCAGGTTGGCGTGCTATCACATTAGCCTCTTGGGGAGTGAGACAGTATGAAGGGACAAATTGGGAAAAGAGACTTCCAGAAGGAAATCAATGGTGTGTTCAATAGAGAAAGACGATGGAAGTCTCGTGGGTTACGGGAAGGCATTGAAAACTTCTGGGAGCGGGGTAGCCATGTACTGAGGTGTTGGGTTGGTCAAATGGTTTGGTTTAATGGGGAGAACCAAGCACATTGAAACATATTTGTTCAGAGTAACTTTCTTAATGGTCGCTTGTCCGATCAGAGGTTGTGTGGAGTGAGGAGTAGAGGAGGTAAGTACATAGGTGGGTCCCTCATGTTGCAGGTGATATTTATGGAGGTTGGCATGATAAACACTCTTTTGGGCCTATTGGTAGGGGATTCCAAATAACAGGTCAGCACAATCTAAAAGAGAAACATCACACACCATAGTATCTCGAAAATGACCAATAGCAAAGGCCATCGTACAACAACGAGAGATAGTGAGGCACGTGCCTTCCTTTTGTACCCATCTGAGATGATATGGTTCGTGGTGTGGAGTAGTTGGGCATTGTAGGTGTTGGACCAAGTCCTGGGCGATGAGGTTCTTTTGGCTTTCATTGCCTAGGATGAGAGTAGTCAATCCGTGCTTAATTTGACAATTGTGGGTAAAAAGAGGCACAAAAGAGGTGTCATGTTCATTGGTAGTCATTAGAATTAGAGATGGGTCAAGTTTTGTAGGATTTTCGAGAGAAACGATTTCAAAAAGGTCAAGAGAATTAAACTGAGTGATCTCGGCAAAAAGAGTTTTATTAGGGTGAAGGTTCTGAAGTGCCTGACAATCGCTAGAAGCATGCGAGTTGGTCTTGCGGAAGGTATATTAGGGCGTTGTTCGAGGTGTGGAGGTGGCAATAGGGATAAATTGAGAAGGGCCAGTAGTATAAGGGTCATATCTAGGTTGGGGTGAGAGGATTCGAGGAGCCACTTTACGCTCGAAGGCCAAGGCCCAAAGAAGGGCTTTGTCCAAGGGAGAATTGCCAAACAAATCAACTTCATGACGAATATGCATTAATAAACTATAAATGAATTTAATAACTAGTACCACTTATAGGCCACCGATGTGCAGCTAGATGCACAATTTGCAAAAGATGTCGATGTATCCCTCGACAAATGGATTCACAAGTTGTCGGTGTTGCAACCATCTAGTGAGGAGGTTTTGGTGATAGCCCGGTGGGTAGAAGTTCTCTCTGAGAGCCTAACAAAATCCATCCCACATCATAATGTGTGGTGTCTGTGTCTCGACCGAGTCTCCTCTGTCCATGACCCAGGCATAATTCTCCAGTTGAGTGTCCCACCATGTATGCGCAATTACCTCGAGTTCCATATTGGCGATCTAAAGCTTCATGCCTTTTGTTATCTGAGGACATGTACATAAGTATGTGGAAAGATTGTGAAGCCAAGAGGCGATATCCTCACCATTTATTTGGCCCGGAAATTATGGTAATTAGAAGCGCTTATCGAGTTGCATGGGTGTTGGAGTTCTGTGTTGTTCCAAACAGAGTAGCTACTCGAGAGCCATCATTAAATCATGAATTGGAGTTGTGGCAGTGGATGTGGAATCATCTGTAGATGACTCTCTTCGCGGCGGTGTGCTTTTTATTCACCACAGATGTCGATCTGTCATTGGATGTTGCACTGAGAATCATTGAACTCTTGAGCGCACTGAGAAGGCACCTGGTACCCTGGAGAGGGCATGTGGAGAATGGTGAAAGATGAACATGGTGGAAGCCCTGAGGAGGGAAGGATGTCTGGCTCTGGAAAAAATATTTTTGGATGATCTCTCTTCTAAATCCTGTGGCTGAGTAGAAGTTGGCTTGGATTCGGGCTCTAATATCAATTGATCCACAATTCTATATGCAAAATTAAAAATGCAACAAATATTAGACTGGCACACAAAAACAAAATGTTGCACAATATAAAAATAAGTAGAGAATGAAAGAGAAAAAACACTTAAGTAAGAAGTAAATGACCATTAATTGTATTTCAGCAAGAAGACCCCCTTTTTATCAAACTCGAGGATTTTTGTTTACAACAACAACACGAGTTGTTTTTGTTTCTAACTGAAAAACATTGTTAAATGCTAATTGTTTATTAGGAAACACCCTACTCAACTCTATTGACTAGGGCAGATTACCATAATAAATTATTGACAATAAGTTAATTCTCTCCTACTAGTTGGCTAAGAAAGGTGGACGTCCTTCCTGGTGGCCAGGTTTACAAGTCAACCATCACGGCGCCCAAAAACATGAAATATAGACATGAGTCATCCTGCATAAGATCGTATTGTGAAATGTCGAGTAAGGAACTTGTACAGCCTACAGATAGCGCGGCAAAATACATACGCACAGTCAAAAAATGAATCTCAGAGCCGGCAGAATTAAAAAGAAACTGCAGTTCCATTTTAATTACGCTGACTACCGACCATATAGACCATGGATAGTCAAAACACATTTTCCTACAATTTTGCTGAATCACTGTGGATATTTCGGCCAGACGTGCATACGCACATAGCAAAAGAACACCATTTAATGCCTTTTTGACACTTGCATGACAGTGGGAAGCATAAAAATCAAGCATCATGCAAACTCTTTCCTCAAGTTGCAGTATTCTGTAGAATTTTTGCAGAATAACTTGAAAGTTGCAGTATTCTGTCGAAATTTTGCGCGGCGTGATTATAAGTTTTTCGAAAAACGCATGTCAGTGCGATACATAAAAATTAAGCACCACGCATACACAGAACTTTGAAGTGATAGGGATTTTATCCAGATTTGAATTTTGAAGTGATAGAAATTTTATCCAAATTTTGAAGTTAAAGGTGTTCTGTCCCAACTTGGCAGAACATCATTAATGCGCATTTGACAAATGCATGGTAATGGGAGTGACAGAACATCATTAATGTCCATTTGACAAATGCATGGTAGTGGGAGACATAGAAGATAAGTGGCATACAGACTTTATGGCCAGAAAATTTATTCAAATTTTGAAATTGTGRAATTTTTGTGACATCAATGCCTTTTGACAAATGCATGTCAGTGGAAGGCACTAAATAAACACCGTGCAAACTTTATGTTTCAAAYTGGGAAGTGACAATTATTCTATCCAAATTTTCTATATATCAGGATTTCCACTCATCATACAGAAAATGAGATGTTCCAATTGCTTTAYTTCTCACATTCATATACCCCACGGATTTACCTGTTACTTTAATCCCATCATTCTTATACATTCGTATCTCATTCCAAAAAAGTTAAAATCGTGACTTTAAAATAAAAGTTCTTATACATTCATATCTCATTCCAAAAATGTTAAAATCATGACTTTAAAATAAAAGTCATCTTTATATAGAAAGTATTTAAATAGAAAAATAATTATTTATAAAAAATATTTTTTTATAAATTAAATTAAAAAATAAATGATAATTTAATATGTATGAAACTTATTTAAGTGGTTTACTCTAAAGAGTGTGGTTGGGTTTCATTCTATTAATCAAAGATAATATGTGTGAATACTTGTTATTATAATGTTTTGGCTGTATCATAGCTTAGTTAACATTGGACTTTATAGAAACATTGGTTTTAAAATAAGAACCATGAAGAGAGGGTATGCAATTTATTAAGTTATAATGTGATGTGGAGGCAAGGGTCTAGAATCTCTAGTAAAATTGGTTTTAGAAAGGGAGACATGGAGAGAGGGCGTGAAATTTCCGGGCTTCTAATTTGATGCGGAGGGAAAGTGAAAAGCATGATAATTTCTCAATAGGTTGGAATAGCACATGGCAATGATAATGAATTTGTGATTGTTGTTGTTGTTGAGATCATCCTATGGAGTGTAAATAAGAAAGTCTTTGCTAGAGAGATTCCTGCATAGTGGTGAGGAGATTCCAACATTTAAAGCAAGAGGAAGTTGGGGGATTTTATATTGAGTCAAGTTTAAACGGGAATTGTTAGCTTAATCTTGGCTTGGTTAAAGGTTATTAGGAAACAAACACCCAAATATTCTGAAAAATAGAGAGAGAAGTAACTCCACACTTTGAGAATTAGATAGAAGAATGAATGATAAACCTCTTTAAGGGGGAAACTAATCTAGGTGGATATTGGTGGCCACACACCTATTTCACTAGCTCAAAGACCAATTTCCGTTTTGACAATTTTTTCCTAGTTTTTTAGGACCTCAACTTCTGGGGGCATTTTGAGGCCCAAAACAACGTTTTTTGGGCCTGCCACAGTCACAATGTAGGCTTTACCCAAAGAGTGACGACAACATGTGTAGTTCTTAGATAGTTCTTTCCAATGAGCTATCGTGCACCTAAAACATAGATAATATGAAAAAGTTACGACCTCGAGAAGTTGATGTACCAACTTACCCCATCGGGGCCCACATGACTTTTGGCGCCTCATCTCCTAGGGTTAGATTTTTGGATATTTAGGGTTTTCTCATTTATGCTTTATGTTAAAACGGCCTTTGGATCCTCATTGTAACCAACTTCTTGTGAATGGGCATAGCCAATACATCTCTTCTCGGAGATAAGCTACCACCATTGTGTGCTTTTGCATTTTACAGTCTTGTGTATTTCAGACAGTCATTAATATAATACGAGCTTTATTGTACTGTTGCATTCCTTTCCATATCTCTATGTAATTTTTTATTAAATCTTTGTTATATCTCTGCCTTCATATCATTCTTAAGATAATCTGGATCAGTGGTATCAAAGCGATCTACTCCTTGTCATCCTCAGTGCATGTCTCTGACAAGGTCAGGGTGTAGAGAGTTGGGTCTCAAGCTTCTATCTCTTGAGGAAAACCGCTCTCGTATGACCAAGTGACCTTCCATGGAAGAAGAAAAGAGGGACGATGGGACAAGAGATCCTTTCAAACTGTTGCTCGAGGAAGACCTCGCATGACAGAGGAATGAGATGATGGAGAACTTCACCCAGATCCTTCGATGGGTGTCGACAACAACAGAGGCACCTTCAACCAACAATCACTTTGGAGGGGAGTCTCTTTTCCACTCACAGACATGGATGAAGGGAACCCCACTCCATTTCATTATTGATAGCGGTAGTTAGAAGAACTTCATCTTAGCAGAGGTTGTCAAGAGGTTGAACTTGAAAACAATGCAACATCCTCAACCATACACCATCGATTGGCTTAGCGAGGGATGGGACATCTACGTTAGCCAAAAACGTCACCTGCAGTACGAAATAAAACCCTTCAAAGATGAGGTATTCTGTGATGTTTTCCCACTTGAAGTTTGTGATGTTTTTCTAGGACAACCATAATGTGGAAACATCATTCTATTTATGAATCTAGGCCCCGTAGTGTCAATATTACTTTGGGAGATCAACTCTACAGGGTGTCAGAGGTGTTATCCCCATTTTTTGGATGACTAAGGAGATAATGTCTCGAGGCTCTCAGGTTTCATATATGGAGTGTCAAGATACTACATGACCAGTAGTACCCTTTTTCACAGATGGAAAACCCACTCACCACCACAGATGGTCACAGTTTTGCAGATGACATCCACCACACCAACTGGCTTCCCAAAGGAACTAGACCTTGCTCCATGAGGTACAAGTCAGTATTATGGTGAGCATAATTTCATTATTTAAGCCATGTAATTATTTTTTATCTTAGATTTCTTTGTATTTCATGATATATGCTTAGACATTATGTATTTTTCCCCGCTTCACCTTGCTGGTGATATTCTACCCTAGTAAGTGGTTTTCCTTGGGGATGGGTTTTCTACTAGGAACTCTCTTAATGAGCCATCGTATCATTCCTGACCATACTTTCCACTTTACATCATTGTTCCATTCCATTTCCTCATCTCTTGGGATTTTAGGATCTGTTGACCCAAGAAGGGGTTGTCCCTCATTTTATGGGAAGAAGGGGATAAAGGCCCATAGGGCTTGATGTTGGTTAAAATATAAAATCCTTGTATAAACCTTCCAGATGTTTCACCGAGGGATCACCCAAGAAAGCGATGAAACACTTATCTTTGAATAAAGGGGACCCACAATATAATAAAGAATGCTTAAAAGGTTAGTTGAAGGATAGTAGGTCTCGTCACAAGCCGATCTATCACGTCCATGAATATCTAGTGGTACTACATTACAATCATCTAGTCACCAAATTAGGGTAATGGCTCTGAGTTGCATGGCTAGGAGAAAGGGGGTCTCATCACAAGCCAACCTTCTCATTTCCATTAGGTGTTTGTTGGTGACATTGTCATCATCTAGTCACCATGCCAGGGTAGTGACCTTCAACCTATCCTTATGCTATATTGAAAGAAAATAAATAAAGAAAGATAAAAGGAAATTGATGGGCTTGGAAAACGTGCATTGCAGATGAAGGTACCAAACACCCTCCACAAAGGCACCCATGAATGAGAAACTACGACCCCTTGTATGGCATGATCCCATGCCCATTTAGTCTTAAACCCAACCACTTCATCCACTTTACATGGATTAGAGAGGGATATCTTGGAAACTCTCCTTGACCTAGGGCAAGATCTACCCAATAGGACACCTCATCAACCCTCACATACTCAAGCTTGACAAGTCGCATAGTGTCTTTGAGTTGTTGATTGCTTGATATAGTGATCTTTGATGGACATGCTTAGATGGCTTATTTATTGATTGGATTCACTTATCATGATTTTATGACTTGCGATCCTTCGAGGGTGTGCTCATTTGTCTTTGTAGGACCTTGTTGGTGGACAATTTTGGGAGAACAAGCCTAGCTTGGGCTTCCAAGGGGCTACAAGCCCATAGGTTGGATGCCAAGGGCCCATATTTCGGATGAGAGAGATCAGATTTGGAAGGCCCTGATGATGACTTGGACAACCTAGCCCAACCCTCATTTTCCAAATGATTTGCTTAGGAGGGGGGAAATGTCTATTTTGAGCTTGGTATCATGCTTTTGGGGTTAGGGCATGGTGGATAGGTTCCACTCTTTTGACACATGGACATTTTGAGGAGAATAAGGTCTTCATCATGATTAGAGTGCTTAGATGCTTGACATGTGGCCTTTGGAGGCCTACCCATGCTTCTCTAACAACAATGACTTCCTCAAAGTGGAAAAACATCCCCTAAAGGGATGACGTCCTTCTAAATTAGGGTTTTATTTGGGCAAAAGTGAAATTTTAAAGGAATTGTTTAGTATTATTTTTTTTAAAAGGGACAAGATTAGGGTTTTTGACCCCTAATCTTGTGTTTTACCCTAGAGTATGTGGACAAACTATGTTAGCTACATTTTGTATAAATAGAGATCATAATATCTCATCTTAAACATAACTCTCCCTCATTGTGAGAGGAATTTCTCTGAAATTTTCACTACAATTGGGTCTTTTTATCTCTTGTGCAACTTTTATGCCTATATTGATGAATGGTTGATGGAGGAGTGAGGCGCTAGACTTGGATGATGTTTCCTAGATCTTATGGTGGATTATCTTGGCATTTCTATTGATCTTGGTGTTGTTCCAGAGTCTGTACTTAAGGCTAGAAACTATAGGGTCTAGGCATCCGAAAGTGAGTAAAAGATAAAAAGGGGAAGAATCAACCTTCACTGAAGGAAGCTAAGGCTAATTTCTAAGTTGTCTCTGTCTCACCTCCAAACGTTCCTGGATGCTTATATCTCGTTCAATTGTGGCCCATGAACGTTCGAGTTCTACCCAGGTGATGGCAGTTTTAAGTATGGTGTCAAAAAGGTTCAAAGTAATGTTGGTTTGATCCGATAGGTTGGGTTCAATGTTGGGTTGTCCTGCAATGGGCACAGTCATGGAGGAACATAAATTGAAAAGAAAGTTCAAGGTTTAAAATGCTACTTTAATTTTTTGACAGTATAAAAGAGAATTTTGGAATCCAATGTTAAAGGTAGAACACAAACCAAAGGCCTTCTCCCGTAACTGAGTTAAATTTTTAAAGAATCATGTATGAAATGTGAGAAAACATTAAGCAGTCGACGATGCAAGGCTCCTATCAGGGGAGAATCTCACCCTATAAACAGAAGAAGAAAAAGGCAAAAAGAAATATGACGAAGCATAAAATATAGAGATCTAAAAAGTTCACAGGTCTTGTACCTGCTGATAGTCGATACAGAGGAAAAACTACAAGCGATTAGAAGACTAAAAAGTTGGTCACCATAGTAGAAGTTGTACCAAATGGAAACTAAGCATTCATCAGAAATATATATGCGAAATGAAATTTAATATAAGATAACAGAGAAAACAAAACTCATAACTCAGTCTTCATGGAATCAGGAATCTTTGGATTGCTTTGTATTGATTTTCAAAAGGAAAAAGGTCTCGATTACAATCAGCAAAGAAAGGTCCATCCTCTATTCTCTCTTCAAAATTCATATTTATACAAACTTCTAAACATTCGAATTTCAATCATTCTAGAAGTTTTCGGTTACAAAATGGGAAATTTAAGCGTTTCACTTCTTTGTCTTTGTCCTCCTTCATGCTGGAAGAGCACCTTCCTTTCTTTACTCTTCGGGTTCTAAAAATAGAACAGGAAGACATTTGTCATTATTTGGCACCAGAAACCTACCCCTTTGCCTGCTCGGTGTAAGTGACGCACCTCTCCACCAACTAGGCTATCAACCTTGAAGGCTCTGCTTGGTCGCTTGCTTCAAAAGTGTAGCAACTCTTCACCAGCTATGGAAAACGTTTTCCCACTTGTTGGTCCTTTGTGATGATGGAGCATAATTGTAAACTTGGTTGTACTAGCCATTTGTCCACTTGGGCCATATCAACCTGGCTAATTTGGGATATCTCCACTTGTTGCTTCTCCATGTTTTCTTTGATGTCCAACAAATGTTTAGCTATATTGATTTTTCCCAGTGTCCCAGCACTTCTTTCCTTATCAAGGTCTAGCAAACTTTTACTTATCAAAGAAAACGTTTCCTCACAAAATTTCTTTACTTCGTTAGCTCTCCCCTTGCTTTTTGATATGTTTTGCTCCCAGACCTTCAACAGGATATTACCTCTGGTTTGTTCTTTGATGGATAATTTTGAGCTTTTGACCGTCTCTATCTTCACCATAGCTATAACGATGTCTTGGAAAGTGACTCGTTCTTCCCCGACTTCTCTTTCTCTCGAAGAAATATTTTATAATATTTGATCTATCATCCGGAAATGGTTTTCAATGGTTCCTACCTTTACCAGGAGGTTTTGTTGAGCCGTAAGTACCTTATGTCAGATTTTGACGACCTGCGATCTGAACACCTTTATGTCTACAACCTGGTTCTCGACCACCTCCAATTTCGACTGCAACTCTATAATCTGTTGCGCCTGTTGGCTTACCTGTGTTTGGCTAGTTTGCGCCGAATGGTGCACCTTCTTGAGGTCAGACTTAAGCTTCTTGATTTCACGCAGGTTGTTTGTTTAGGCTTCCTCAAGGCTCCTGCTCACCTCCTCGATATTTGCTTCGGCAGTAGCCACCTTAGCTTCCAATTTACCGATCAGGAGGTTCTTTTGTTTCAGCTGGGAAGTCAAAGTCCCAACTGATTACTGATGAGTTGTGGCATAAGCCCCTAGTGTCCTGACTATCTCCTCTACAAATTCTCCCTCTTTCACAGCCTTCCCATTTGTCATGATTTTAAATTCTTTATCCATTACACCCTCTTTTTGATATAATCCTTGCCTCGCCACGGCCTTTATTTTTTTGTCAAAGAAAAATTCGTTAGGAGGCAGCTCCTCTACATAAATAGGTGTCAGTTCTTCATTGAAAATCCATCCCGCGTCAGGATTCCCCTTTGTGAATTGTAAGGGTGTGTCAATAGCAATCAGACTACCGATTTCCTTGGATGTTTGTTTCAGGGTGACCTATGTAACCAGCTTATTTGACATGAGAGAAAGTGAGTCACCCGATCCCTGCGAAGGTATCTCCACTTGGCCTTGGGCTTTCTTGCCTAGCGTGCCCTTTTAGGGGTTTCCTTCCTGCTTCTGGGGGACTTCGGCTCCTTTCTCTGATGTTCCAGCCTCCCTAGTTTTCCCTTGGTCTTTCTCCCCTCTAGGACTCGAGTGATTTGCACCTTTGGCTCCCATCTACTTTGTAATTGGAAGCTCTAGGGCTGCACCCTGTAAAACTTGGGGTAGACAACTTCGTCAGTGCTCTTGGAGTTTCAAAAATTTGGCCATGTCTTCAGGTGGAAAGGCTCTTATCTGACTTAGGACTTCAGTGAAGGACCTCACGCCCTGGAATATTTCGTCATGTGGGGAATCCTTGTGTTCATACCTCTTCATGCCACAACTTGCCAGGTGATTGCTCACAAACTTACTAGGGTCATGCTTCTAGGACTCAATATCCACCAGCTTTGTTTCTTCTAAATCTGTAGCCTCACCTTTGGCGTGGCTGAAATCTAACAAGGAATACGCACCAATAAGAATAGGGAAGGGTGGCCATACCTTTTTTTATACTCCTTTGAGCTCTTTTCTTATTCCGCTGAGCACAGTCTATCTAGCGATCGCACGGCACAATAGATTATCTGGCAGGAATAGTGGGAGGGCATATGGAGGGACATAGGTGTCGAAAACCATGATATACAAAAATTCTGCCTCTAGATACCAATCTACCACGCTGCTTAGGCTGGTTGCGACACTATCTAATATATTGGGAGGCAACTGGCCAAAAATGGCAACATGCAGTGGCACCATTACCCAGTTGAAGATCTCGTAGATGAATTCTTTGGCCTTATTCTCCCAAAGCTTCAAGTGGTAGACATGGATAGGCTCTGTATTAGATGGAGCCTAGCTCCAATTCATCAGTGGGAAGGGTGTCATGAAGAATATGGCATCCATGATGTAAGAAGATATAAAGAATGAAGCTTCTTTCTTACTGCCCCTCTGTGCTCGATATTCAGTAATTCGACTGGTCAAACTGTCAGACAACAGTTGGGCCCAGTCGAAAGAGAAACCCTCAGAGACTATATGAATGAGTGGCACCCATGGGAACACGAAATGGGTAGTGTCTTCCTTCCCATACAACCTACAGGTCATCATGGCTATGTACTTGAACTGTGGCTCCAAATAAGAGATTGAATAGATCCCATTGGCGTCAGCCCTGAATTTTGCGGGGTGTGAGACCCAATCTTTGATCAGATCCATGGTCCAGCACCCACATGGTCTAGCGCCCACCTGATCATATCAAAATAGGGAAGAAGTTGGGGCCTCACCGCTATTTTGTGCATCTCTGCTTGAGCGACGATTTTGTATTTGGTTAATAAATCATCCTTCTCGTTATCGCTAGAATAATCTGAACAATTTATCGACTCGGATTGCAGGATGTTGGAAATGTATGACCATGTCTTGATAGAATTAATACTTCGGGGCGAGGTATCGGAAACAATGTCTGAACCCTGACCTAAAATCTCGACAGCTGACATGGGAATTTTTCATGGAGCCGTGAAAATGAAACCTGCAACTATACCGCCTGTCGAACAGATTTTAAAATCACAAACAACGGTTAACCTGGTAAAATGGCTATGCTCGTAAAAAGAAATGAGAACTGAAAAAGTGAAGGAAAAAACTCTTTATCTTAGTCATTTAAACCCTTGGTGTCCTTCCAAACTGATCAAGACCTATCGACACTTGGGCCGAGATCCACTCATAGGATCATTTTATATGCCCTTTGAGCCGGATCATCTCTTTCAGATTCTCTGCTGGAACCCCCTTTTCAAAATCAATCCACAGGTTCTTTTTCGCGGTTTGCGATTTCGCGAGTTCACGAGTTGAAACTTCAACGCTTCCTCCTCCAATTCTGTGATATCTGAAATAGCGATATGGCTATAGCTCTTACTCTGTCAGTGCCTTCCTCTGCACGACCTTCATCTAGGCTAAGTTCTATCAGCTCTTGCCTTTTGCGCCTTCGCAAGTTCAAAGGTCCAAACCTGACACCTTTCTTTCCCGAACCCCCGAGAGGCGATATTTGAATTTTTTCTCCTGTCGTTCTCGCTACTCGCGACTTTGCGAGTTGAAGGCTCAAGCTTCCATTCCCTTATCTCCCGAGTCCCTGAGATGAGAGAGGTCAAAGGGGTATTGACTACTCCCTAAAGGTGACATGTGTCCGTTGGTTAAATTTCCGGGCCCACTGTGCATTTCTGCCATGTGTCTCTTAGGTGAAACCTCGACACTTCTCGTCTTCGCTGCTCGCAACTTTGAACATCCATATTTTGGGCTCTCACCAAATGAAACCTCGAGTTTTACAAGATCCTATGATCTCTTCCACCTGTCCTCCTCCAATGGACGGCTTAGATTACTTCACGACTTCAAGATTTTTGGGACGAAAGTCTCAACCTCTTATCCCCCAATATGCCGAAACGACGAAATTTCGACACATCTTCTTCGCAGGTCCCACACAAAACTTCCTGCCTTTTTCGGAGTTTCGGACCTCGCAACTTCACGAGTCTGAATGCTAAGCCTTCAGCTCCTCAACTCATGAAACCCCAAAATGGTCAACGAGACTCTGACCTTTTGGTGAGTATGCCACCTATCCACTTTCAGATGGACGGTCCTGATTCACTTCGCAGCTTCGCCACTCACGATTTTGAATGACCTCCCTTTCTGACCTCCGATGTCTGAGTCCCTAATACAGGTGATCTTGTGACACGTTTCCTTCTTTCGGCCAACGGCTCATATCCCTTCGTTGTCTCAGGACTTCGCCTTTCACTATTTCATGAGTCTCGCTACAAAGGTTTCAACCCTTCACCTCCCGAAACCCTGAGATGTGAAATATGTGAGTGATCTAATGACCCTATTGGCCCAGATCCTACGGCTCTATTCTCTCGATATTTATGCTTAGAAAACACTCACCATAACCTTCTTTCTCCTCTACGATATCTGACGGCTTCCGTGACTTCGTGACTGCTCCAAGGAGGGTTCTGACCGTCAAATTCCTCCTTGATGATTTTGGAGAAATGAACAAAGCGTTCTCTTACGAAGCTTTTCCTCCTACAAAACACCTTCGTTGCACCCCCTTCCAATGCTTTAAGAACTAGCCCTCTTGAGTTTGATTGAAAAATTCCCAAGTCCCTTGGGGAAAATTCTTACACGCACTCCTTGTGGCAATTCCTCAGTACTTCCAAGTGTTGGACTTTTAGACTCTCCGCACTCTCCGCAATAGAAATATTCCAACAACTTCGCTCAGTTTGCAAACAATGAGACTTCACTCGACCTGCACACACCCTGTACGACTCCTGTTCTTGACTTTCACTACTGCGAGAATGAGAATAGTGTTATCTATTCTGAGCTTTCAGAGATGAACTCTGACTTTTGTCGATGCACACCTTGTGGAAAAATCTCACTGTACTCCTTGCAAGAAACCTCTTGCTTAGACAGAGAAACAATTGAAACTCATTATTCACTCTCCCTCTCTTCAGATTTCAGACATTTAAATATGAAATCATACATTCGCGCATAAAAGAAAATGCATAATGGAGAGTAAACAAGCATATATCAATCAACATGCACAACACAGAAAAGAGATTGAACACCATGAGTCTGAACTAAAAATCTTTGTATTAATCCATAACTTTTGTACATGGGGTTTTCTACATAGTTTTCTGCTTCTTCTCTCATATTCTCTCTTCTCCTAATGCTAGTTATTGTTACAATAATACAAGGGAGGGTGTCTATATCCGTTTTCCCTCCGTCTCCTAAAATTGTCAAATCCAGAATTTTTAAAGCTATCTACTTACACTAACTAACATAAATGCCTTCACCTAATACAGAAGGTAGAGGGACGCTCAAGGTCTATTTATAATATGGAAGTACGCCCTTCCTTACTTGTTTCATTCATGTTTGGCGCATCCACTTCAAAAACATTCAAACAATTTTATCACATGACAAAATGCATTGGTGTTGCCCCACGCTCGCTTGATGTTGGCGATGCTCCTGCATCATACTCCCTCGCTTGAAAATTTTCATGGGCTCCTATCCATGAGCTCTCACACGGTCTGTCCATTCTTTTGAATCTCTGCTTGATTCTCCTAGCTGGCATATTCAACTGGATGTCCCTTCCATTTGACCAAGTATTCAAACTACTCCTTTCTCCTAGTCCTCTTGCTAACTCTTTTGTCCAGTATGCTTTCCATTTGTGGATTCTCTACAATTGGCATCTGTTTTGTCCACTGAACCTCTGGTTGTTCATCACTTGTTTCTTCTCCCTCATCTTTTTAATGGGTACAAATACAACACTAAATATCGAAGAAATTCCAATCCCATCAGGTAATTCAATCTCATAATCATTTGCCCCAAATTTCTTCAAGACCTTACATGGTCCGATTTTCTTCATCTTCAGTTTGTTATATGTCCCCTTCGGGAACCTTTCCTTTCTCAGATGTGCCAAAATCAAATCACCAATCTCAAATTTAAGTTGTCTCCTGTGTTGATCTGCTCTGCGCTTATACTCTTGGCTCGAGTTTTTCAATCGCTTCGTCACCTGGCTGTGAAGTTCCTTCATCGCTTCTGCGAAATCCTCTGCACTAGCACTCCTAGTTGCATTCTGTTCTGAATCCCTCAATTATGAAACTCCTATTGGTTGCATCCCATAAACAATCTAGAATGGACTCTTCCCTGTGCTTCTGTTGATTGAATCATTATAAGGAAATTCTGCCTATGGCAGAATATTATCCCACTAACTGTGGTGTTATGTCACCAATATCCTTAGCAAGTCTCCCAAACTTCGGTTCACAACTTCTGTCTGTCCATCCGTCTGAGGATGATAAGATGAACTGAACGACAAGTTAATTCCTATCTTTTTCCATAAGGTTCTCCAGAAGTGTCCCATGAACTTGGTGTCTCGATATGAAACTATGCTCTTTGGTAAGCCGTGAAGTTGAATGACCTCTTTGAAAAACACATTCGCAATGTGAGTTGCGTCACTGGTTTTCTGACACGGTATGAAGTGTGCCATCTTAGAAAATCTATCCACCACCACAAAGATCGAGTCAAACCTTCTTTGTGTTCTTCCACCTCTCTCAGTTTGAGTGTGAGGTTTCTTCCAATCCTCTTTTGGTTTCTAATTTCTATCTTGGGAAATTGATTTGCCTCTGGGTTGACTTCTGCCTCAGCCTCTTTGACCTTGTTTTCAGCTCATATTTTCCTCCACCTTTAGAGCCATTTGATAAGCATTTTCCACCGTTCATATGGTCAACATGATCATCTCATCCTGAATGTCATATCTCAGACCATTCATATATCTAGCAACTTTTTCATCATCACTTTCACGATGACCTTCCCTGATGTTCAGCCTGCAGAATTCTTTAGTGTACTCCTTCACTGTAATAAGCTTCTGTCTCAAATTCTACATTCTTCGAAACAGAGTTATCTGGTAATCCCTGTGAATGAATTTAGCCTTCATCTTCGTTATCATCCTATCCCAACTCTTTATTTTCTGCTTGCCTTTGCAGTGTCTGTCTGCTTGTAGTTCATCCCACCACAATGTTGCATGTCCTCTAAGTCTCGTGACAACATGTTTGACCTTTTTGTCTTCCTCAACATCTTCATAGTCAAAATATGTGTCCAGATCTCTAATCCAGTCTAGAAGTTCTTCAACGTCTAGGTTTCCCTCGTATACTGGAATATCCATTTTTTCCTTAGCACCCATTCTTGCAATAACCCTAATCAGGTGTTCATTTTCTACATCTTCTGTTGTGACCTCTTCTTCATCATGTCTAGCTTCATTTTCACTTTCAAAATCATTAACATCCCCAGCACCGGATGTTCGCCTCTGTGTTGTATCCATGTCCTCAAGTACGACGTGTAGGTCACACATCTCTCTCTCCATGGCTGGATTAGGCATCTGCCTAACCCTTCTTCTCGGCATTTCCCTATCCTCTGGCGGATCAAGTGTTTGTCTGTCCATTCTTCTCAGTGGCATGGTGAATCTTTTTTTTCCCTACTACAGAAAGCAAAGAAACCTTTCTGTGCTCTGATACCAAATTATGTAGACCTATCGGCCCTCGGGCCAGGATCCGCTCACAGGATCGTTTTATATGCCCTTCGAACCGGATCGTCTCTTTCAGATTCTCTAACGGAACCCCCTTTTCAAAATCGATCCATAGGTTCTTTTTTGCGATTTGCGATTTCATGAGTTCACAAGTTGAAACTCCGACTCTTCCTCCTCCAATTCCGCGATATCCGAAATAGCGATATGACTATAGCTCTTACTCTGTCAACTCCTTCCTCTGCGTGACCATTGGCCAGGCTAAGTGCTAGCACCTCTCGCCTTTAGCGCCTTCACAAGTTCAAAGGTCCAAACTTGACAGCTTTCCTTATCGAACCCCCGAGAGGCGATATTTGACTTTTATCCTCTCATTCTCGCTACTCGCGACTTTGCGAGTTGAATGCTCGAGCTTCCATTCCCTTATCTCCTGAGTCCCCAAGATGCGAGAGGTCAATAGGGTATTGAATACTCCCTAAAAGTGACATGTGTCCATTGGTTAAATTTCCTAGCCCACTGTGCAGTTCTGCCACGTGTCTCTTAGGTGCAACCCCGACACTTCGTGGCTTCGTGCCTTTGCTGCTCGCAACTTTAAACATCCAAATTTTGGGCTCTCACTAGATGAAACCCCAAGTTTTACGAGATCCTCTGATCTCTGCCATCTGTCCTCCTTCGATGGATGGCTTATATTACTTTGCGACTTCGTTTCTCGTGACTTCAGGACTTTCGAGACGAAAGTCTCGACCTCTTATCCCCCGATATGCCGAAACAAAGAAATTTCGACACGTCTTCTTCGATGGTCCCACACAGAACTTCCCGCCTTTTTCGGAGTTTCAAACCTCGCGACTTCGTGAGTCTGAATGCCAAGCCTTCAACTCCTCAACTCACAAAACCCCGAAATGATCAACGAGACTCTAACCTCTCGGTGAGTATGCCACCTGTCCACTTTTAGATGGATAGTCCTAATTCACTTCACAGCTTCTCCACTCATAATTTTGAATGACCTCCCTTTCTGACCTCCGATGTCTGAGTCCCCAATATGGGTGATCTCGCGACATGTGTCCTTCTTCCGACGAATGGCTCAGATTCCTTCGCTATCTCGGTACTTCGCCTTTCACAATTTCGTGAGTCTCGCTATAAAGGTTTCGACCCCTCACCTCCCAAAACCCTGAGATGTGAATTATGTGAGTGATCTGACGACCCTGTTGGCCTAGATCCTATGGCTCTATTCTCCCAAGATTTATGCTTAGAAAACACGCACCATAACCTTCTTGTTCCTCTGTGAGATTTGACGGATTCTTTGACTTCGCGACTCCTCCACGGAGGGTTCTGACCATCAAAATCCTCCTTGACGATTTCGGTGAAATGAACAAAGTGTTCTCTTAGGGAGCTTGTCCTCCTGTAAAACACCTTCGCTGCACCCCCTTCCAATGCTTCAAGCACTAGCCCTCTTGAGTTTGATTGAAAAATTCCCAAGTCCCTTGGGGAAAATTCTTGCGTGCACTCCTTGTGGCAATTCCTCAATACTTCCAAGTGTCGGACTTTTAGACTCTGTGCACTCTCCGCGCCAGCAATCTTCCAACAACTTCGTTCAGTTTGCAAACACTGAGACTTCACTTAGCCTGTGCACACCCTACACAGCTCTTGTGCTTGACTTGCACTACTGCGATTATGAGAACAATGTTATCTCTTCTGATCTTTCAGAGATGAACTCTGACTTATGTCGATGCACACCTTGCAGACAAATCTCACTGCACTCCTTGCAGGAAACCTCTTGCTCAGACAGAGAAACAATTGAAACTCATTCTTCACTCTCCCTCCCTTTAGATTTTAGACATTTAAATATGAAATCATACATTTGCGCATAAAAGAAAATGCATAATGGAGAGTAAACAAGCATATATCAATCAACATGCATAACACATAAAAGAGATTGAACAGCATGAGTCTGAACTAAAAATATTTGTATTAATCCAGAACTTTTGTACATGGGGTTGTCTACACAGATTTTTGCTTCTGCTCTCCTATGCTCTCTTTTCCTAATGCTACTTATTGTTACAATAATACAAGGGAGGGTGTCTATATCCGTTTTCCCTCCGGCTCCTAAAACTGTCAAATCTGGAATCTTTAAAGTTATCTACTTACATTAACTAACATAAATTCCTTCACCTAATATAGACGGGAGTGGGATGCTCAAGGTCTGTTTACAATATGGAAGTACGCCCTTCCTTAATTGTTTCATTCATGTTTGGTGCATCCACTTCAAAAACATTCAAACAATTTTATCACATGCCAAAATGCATTGGCGTTGCCCCACACTTGCTTGATGTTGGTGATGCTCCTGCATCACGAACGGAATGGTCAAATCGTTTAAAGAAATATTTAGCAGTAAAAGCGAGATCCTACTATCTGTCACCTCGTCGTAGCTCAAATAAATGCCATGATTGTTTGACGAGTCGTAACATGAATCAACGTAAAAAACATTTAAATTTACTCCGTAGACGGTGCGTGTTAAAGTTTGCATTGATGCATCGATTAATCCAGCTTAGCTCCTTTAATTAAGTTTGTTTTAGTCTTTAATCCCCCTTTTTTGGCATTTTCTATATCGAAATATTTCACTCCTACCCTTTGAGCCCCCAAAACCTGAAATCGTGATGATGCGATTTAGTCAAAAAATCGTGATCTGACTTAAGTTCTTAATTAATCCATGCTTAATTAATGAATATCGTGACTTTGCGACTCAGAGCTATAAAGGTATGTTTTTTTGGGAGAGCAATCGTCGAGTCGTGAAACCCCGACAATGCTTAACTAGTGTTTAAAGTGACTTACTCCTGACACTAACCTGGGTAAACTTTTAAAACTGTTTCGCGACTTCGCATATCGAAGTTTGGAAACCATGCGACTTGTAACTCCCAAAGCATGATAGCACGAGGTAATAAAGGTGATAAAATTGCTTAATGGTTAAGTGAGGGTGATTTAGGACTATAATGGCCATCACCACTTCGCATGTCAGGGTATTAAGGCTTTCAGTGGGTAAATATCATAAAGTAAAAGACAGCCTGAAAACCAACTTTTGATTTTACAAATTATATCTCAACCACTTGGAAAAGGCAGCTCCAACATAGGATCCAACTAGGGATCTCGTCTTCGTGCAGGACAAGAAGAACAGTAGACCACGTGCCTGTATCGGGTAAATGGATTCATTGGTTTCTTCCTGTGAAACTTGTTTTAAGAAGGGGATATAGAGGGGAAAAAAAAAAGATTTTGTCTTTACTTCTTAAAAGATTTTCAAAATTCAATTCCGTTCTAAACTCAGCTGCAGCCGTTTCGATGACTTTCTCCTTCTCGATATTGAATTCAGGTCTTCTTTAAGATAATCAAAACAGTCCTAGGTAATTCAACGGATCTTGTGGATTTTGGCTTGCATCAAACGAAGTAAATTCCATGCTTTTAATCGAGGAGTCCTACCTGAAGTTGGGATGCAGATTCGGTTTCGAAAAGGTTGGTTACCAGAGTAGAGTGAAATTTACGTATGATAGCCTTACAGATATCTTAGATATTGCTTCACTGCCAGCGAGCCTGTTCAGTACCCTGGTGAAGTTATCTGGCCCTTTTTACTAAATTTCCTTTGACCACTTTGAATCATAATTATGCATTTGAATGTTGAGACGAGGGAAATCATTTATGAATTTCCTTTCATCGTCTCCTTGGACTAGATGGGGGAAATCAAATACGAATTTCCTTTCACCATCTGTCTTATATTTTTCTTTTTAAAACACGAAGTGGGGGCAATCAGTTTGTATAAGGTATACCAGGGATGATATCTATGAAATATTCGTAGTGGAGGTCTGTCAAATTGCTTTGATTACTTAGGACCAACCTTCTCTTAACTTTCAAAACACCTTAGCCCGCAGGGAAAATGGGAAAAATTAATTCCAGGAGTCTTCCTTCGAGCAAGCCTCAATCCTTCAAAAACTATTAAAAAACCTAGAAGAGTAAGGATCAACCTACGCATAACTTTGTTCAGTAGGTGACTGAGGGGTTATGAGGGCTGGCTCACTTTCTAAGATCTCTTTTCCAGCTTCCAAACCTAAAACGTAACCTCTTCTCCCTCTGTGGGAACCATGGAAAGGTGTTTGGTTTTTAAGAATGTAAATCTGAGGATAGAAAAAGGGCGATGCAGAAAGGTCTAGAATTCAAAATACAGAGGTCATGGATTAAACCTAACTCTTGGAACCCTTTCTCGGAGACGCGTTACTGCCTCTACTTATTTTAATTACCTCTTATCTTTATCTAGGTGAAGCTTTTAGGACATAGAGTAAGAAGTCATTCTTTTAATGACATATCAAGCAAAAACAACATACTTATGATACCATCATGGCACTTTACCGACATTCGTTTGAAATACAAACATCTCTGTAACTCATACCTTTTCCTTACCATTTTGTTCTCTTCTAAAATAACATAAATTTTTTTCTATCACCTATTTTCGGTGAATTGATTCTCCGATATATGACCGTCTGTTTATTCCTTTCTCTCATTTGGGCTGCAAGACGGGATCATGTAAGGGAACAACACGAAGAGTATCTGGGTTATAGAGGAATTGAATGCGTTGAAAATTTTGTATCCCTACTTCTAAAAAAACACTGACCTATTTTATTTGTGATGAAAGTAGACTTACCAAAGAAAAATTATGAAATAAAAAGAAAACACAAACCGGTATATACAGTGGAAATTTGGAAACCATTTATTGAATATAGTGCTTTAAATAACACCCATTGACAGGGGCGTTGAGGATTTTACCGTTCAAATTCTCTAATAGAAATGGATTTTTCCCTTCAGGAGCTGTGACTTTGAATGGTCCATACCAGATATGATCAAATTTACCATGTTTTTCTGAGTCTTCCTTCCTAGCATCCCATTTAAAAACCAGATCACCGAGGAGAAATTCTTTGTCCTCGGCCTTACGATCAAATAATGCTTTCATGTTGTCCTGGTATTTCTGCAGCCTTTTGTCCACTTCGGCCCTGTGCTGTTGAACTTCAATCAACTGGTTTATTCTTCTTATGACATGATTTGGTTCTTCTTTCTCATCTTTCCAAAGTTTCATTATGGGAAGCACTAGATTTATAGGTAATACTATGTTGGTCTCGTATACCATTTGGAAAGGAGAACTGCCGATAGATTTTTTTTGTACCTATCTGATTCACGCACAAAGCGTATTTCAAATGCACATGCCAAGATTTTTTGTCTTCGCTCAACACTTTCTTAATTATAGTGATTAGACTCTTATTTGAAGACTCAGCTAGCCCATTTCCTTGGGGGTAATATGTTGTGGAATGATCGAACACGATATTGTACTTTTGGCAAAAGATGACCATAGCCATAGATTTAAATGACTGGACGTTATCTGTGACTATCTTTCGGGGGCAGCCGAATCTAGAAAAAATGTTCTCTTCTAGGAAATCCATTACCACTGAATCCATTGCCTTTCTAGTTGGAATAGCCTTGACCCATTTGGTGAAGTAATTTGTAGCAGTTAGGATCCATTTATGTTGAGTGCTATAATGAGGGTTAATTTCGCCTATAAAATCTAGTCCCCATTGTTGAAAAGGGGCTTCCATTTTGACCGGAACCAATGGTAGTGCTGGGAGTTTGTGCTTGCCTATGAACAATTGGAAAAGGTTACAGGCTCGAACTTTGGTGTTGACGTCTGAGAATAGTTTGGGCCAATAATATCCTTCCCTCGAGATATTATAAGCCATTTCCCTCCAAGCGTGATGTCCTTCACACACTCCTTTGTGAAATTCGTTTATGACCTTATCTATTTCTAATTCAACTAAATAAACCAACAGGAAGCCTAGTGGGTCTTTCCAATACAATTGGATTTCAGATATATAGTGCTTCACCGTATGCAGCTTCAACATCTTGGCTTTAGATGGGGATAAGTCACTCGGGCATTTCAAGGTCAGTAGGTAGGACACTATGTCTTTATACCAATCTTATGAGGCAAAATTCTCTTTGATTCTGATTGCAGTTATTTGTTCATCGAGCTCATTCATGTCCACACACTCTTCACATCCCTGTAGGCCATTTATTCCGAGGGATATGAAATTTGATTCAGCTAAGAGCTTAGCCAAACCTTGTCCTTTTACTAGTCTCGTCGGTTTTATCTCCAGGTCGAATTCTTGAATTTTAACAAGCCACCGTCCCCTCTTCCCATCACTGTCGGACTAAACTAAAATGTCTTTTACGGAACTGGTGGGTACGTATGCAATTACCTTGGAATGTAACACATAGGTTATGAAAGCCTTTAACACCTTCACCATAGCATATGCTTTATTTTCCATTATAACGTATCTGAGTTCAGAGTCTCTAAGAGTTTTACTAAAAAAGGCTATTGGTTGCTTGAAACCTTCATTTTTTTGGAGGAGTACCGCGGAAAGTGTGTGTTTGGAGGCGAATGAGAAAATAAAAAAATTGTTTAGATAATCAGGGCTTGCCAGTACGGGTGCCTCACTTATAACCTTCTTTATGCGTGCAAACGATGCTTTCGCTTATGCTGTCCATTTCACTTCGTTGTTCTTCTTTAGCATATCTGTGATCAACTTCACGATTTCAACAAAGTTTGGGATAAATCTCCTCAAAAAAATTGTTTTTCCTAAGAATGAATGAATCTCTTTTACATTCCTAGGGATATTTATGGTGTCTATAGCTTCAACCCGCTTAGGATCAATTTTAATTCCATCTGGAGACAGAATATGGCCCAAGATTTTACCTTCTTGCATAGAAACGTGAGACTTTTGGGGGTTTAAGTACAAACCAAACCTGTGACATTTCTCAAAGGTCTTCTTGAGATGTATCAGATGATCTTCATCAGATTTAGAAAAAACAGTCAGATCATCAAGATAGATAACCACGAATTTGTCCCTTTCGTCGATGAGAGCGATATCCATAGCACGTTGGAAAGTAGCACCTGCATTCATTAAACCAAAAGGCATCTTGTCATACATAAATGTACCCCAAGGGGTGGTGAAGGCTATTTTTTCTTTATCATGCTCATTGACAACAATTTGATTGTACCTGGAAAACCCATCGATCATCGACATCTTATTTTCCCCAACTACTTTTTCTAAAATGCGATCCATTTTGGGTAGAGGGTAATTATCTTTGAGGGAGGACTTATTTAGATTTCTAAATTCAACACACAGTCTGGTCTCCCCACTTTTCTTTCTAACTGGGACTAGTTTTCCTACCTAGTCGGAGTATCTCAATGGTACAATTACTTTTGCATCCAGGATATTTTTGACTTCCCTTTCGACCACGGGCAATAAAATAGGATTGATTTGTTTGAGTTTTTGTCTAAAAGGTTTGACATCGGGCTTTAGGGGTATCTTGTGTTCAATCACAGTGGTGTCATAGGTTCTCAACTCTTCGTACGACCAAGCGAAAACGTCTTTATATTGCTTGAGTAGATCAACATATTTACTTTTTGTCTCAAGAGGGAGATACTTTGATTTTTTTACTATCCTAGGCTCCTCTTTGGTCCCTATGTCGCAATATTCAACCTCTTTTGGTTGGGATTGCAAAGCAGAGTTTAAGGGCATATCATTTTGGTCGAACAGTCTCTCCAAAGGGATTAGTCCCTTTGTAATATAATTGTTCTTTAAAACCAACATGCAATGATTAGCGATCTTTTCCTGGAACCCCTGAGGATCCTCTCCCTATTTCATGATCCATGTGTGGTCATTTTATTTTTCTTTGTCAATGTGAGTTTCGGCGAAGTCGTCCACCATGTCGAGGAACTTCCTGATTTTTCCATCATCCTCAAACACTTGCCAGTGTTGGATGTTGTTTGGTATGGAAGGTCTACTCTTCACCTCTATGTGGTACCTTATTTTGAAATTTGTAGGGGGGGGAAACGTTGAGGCTGCTTTGGCTAATGAATTGACTTGCAGGTTTTCAACGCATGGGATGAAATGAACATTTACCGACGAGAAGAAATTTTCTATTAAATCCCAGGTGTAATTCCTGTAAGATCTCAATCTTGGGTGTTTGGCCTGGTATTGTCGATTTATCTATTTCACTATCAACTCTGCATCTCCATATACTTCCAAGTTCTTTATGTTCAGCTTCCTGGCAGCTTCCAACCTTAAGACTAGATCCTCGTACTCACATACGTTATTGGTGTAGTCTATATCCCACTAACGCCTGTAAGAGAAAGGAATACCAAATTCATTTTTAGGTGCTACAAACAGTACTCCTACACCTGCTCCTACATATGAAAAAGCACCATAAAAAAACATTTTCCAAATTCCAGTGCTATACATATTTTCTTCTATCTTTCCTGATTCATTTTCATCTATGTAATTGTCTTTTGCACAACTATTTACACCATCATCAAAAGACAAAATACAATTCCCTAGTTCTTGATTGGCAACATAAACAGGATAATTGTTTGGATTATGTGGGTCGCTCACTGTGTATGCTAACCCTGTTTCCCTGTATAGCTGAGTAAATTGTCCACCAAACATAGGAATCATGGCATAGGTCATGTCTAGTTGAAGAGACCCCCCAATTTTGGCTCCCCATGACCTAGATAGTAGCAAGCCATACTTCGGAGCTATATCAGCGATAACTACATCCATCAGGACGCTTTTCACTGGAACCTCTGCAAGAGTGACTAGTAAATCTTTTATCATAGCCATGCACTAAACTCTCCTTGAATCGAAAGAGTAGAGGTCTCCATAAGGCCTGGTGATATCGAGGCCTAGTCTGTCCATAATAGACTTTGGCATCACATTATGTGAGGCTCCAGAGTCTAGCATGCAGTTATGAAATGGTTGATCATGCACATTCAAGGTAATATAGAAGGGAGAGACGGTGTCTCTGGCACCCTCGAAATGTGGACCGAAAGTGATATTAGGCTTATCATCTTCCAAGTTTATCATGTCAGAGTGACTTTATAGATTTGAAAAACCTATCATTTTGGTTATCTGCTTTCGATACACATGATTCTTTGCTAATTCGACCAGAGGGATTGGTGTTTTGATCTTATTTATCTCATTTTCAAGGCTGAAACCTCCCCCACCTTTTTCCGTTTCTCTAGTTGAAACCTCATAATCCTTTTTTTCTAACTTATTTGTTTGAGCTGGTTTATTTTCTGTGAGTTTATTTACCGGTATATGTGTTTCAGCTGTCTTAGTTTTTTTTGCTTGGGTCTCAGCCTTCTTTACTTTTGGATTCTGTGAATCTACCCCTTTTATTTTTCTATTAGGTATCTCGATCACTTTTGGGGCAAGCTCGTATATGTCACCTCTAGGAATAATTTTTTTGGGTTGAGGAGTTGACACAGGTTTGTTTTTAGGCCTTGGGTTGTACTTATGTTGGACCTTAGCCATTATAGAATCGGTCATTTCTTCATAGACAGAAACATCAGTGTTGTTTATGTCATCATCTTTATTTGACGGTTGCTCTGTGTTCAAGGAATTCTCATAATCTTCTTTAGTTAAATGAGGATATGTGCAGTCGTCACCCAAATCATTTACGTATTCTTCCAGATCCTCGAAATCTTGCAGGTCATTTCCTACTGTAAAATTTTCATTTTTTAAAGGAGTTTGAATTTTCTGGTCTTCATTTTTAATCTGTCTTTGTTGATTTTGAGGGTTGAGGTTTCTTCTGAATTCCCTCTTAACGAATGGATCTGCCTTGGATTTATCTAGCTCCATTCTGGAAATCCTATTTGATAACTCTTTAATTATCCTAGCCATATCATCCATTTTATCATCTGAGGATCTACTAGTCCTAAGGGTCCCGCTTGTTCCCTAAAATGTTTGGTTTCTTGGTTTCCCATTTCTGCTTTTGTTTTTAATTTGCTAGAAGACATCATGTTAGATTCGATCTCTACAACATCATCTTGCATTCAGGTCAAGGTAGCCCCTCTCCTTTCTCTCAACAGAAGTGCGAAATCGGGTTCGAAGGCTCCCGCAAAGGTTACCTTGGCTGTAGGTTGGGATGGTTTAACTTTGAATGGGATCTTATTATATAACATGTTAAACCTTTGAATGAATTCCATAACAGTTTCTGAATTTTTTTTCTTTAAAGACCCGAACTCGGTCAAATAATACAAATGGTCTTTTATTTTGCCCCATTGTCTAAGAAAAGAGTCTTCTAGGGCATCATAGGATAATATCGAACCTGTGGGTATACTTTGAAACCAGGTTCGTACCTGTCCTTCGAAAGTCTGAACAATAATCTCAAATATACATCTTCGTGTTCGAGACCTAGGATATCTGCGAACTGATCAAAGAAAT
>ML816954.1:135709-152253 GCA_009831015.1 Picea engelmannii
GGTGTCAGTTCTTCATTGAAAATCCATCCCGCGTCAGGATTCCCCTTTGTGAATTGTAAGGGTGTGTCAATAGCAATCAGACTACCGATTTCCTTGGATGTTTGTTTCAGGGTGACCTATGTAACCAGCTTATTTGACATGAGCGAAAGTGAGTCACCTGATCCCTGCGAAGGTATCTCCACTTGGCCTTGGGCCTTCTTGCCTGGCGTGCCCTTTTAGGGGTTTCCTTCCTGCTTTTGGGGGACTTCGGCTCCTTTCTCTGATGTTCCAGCCTCCCTAGTTTTCCCTTGGTCTTTCTCCCCTCTAGGACTCGAGTGCTTTGCACCTTTGGCTCCCATCTACTTTGTAATTGGAAGCTCTAGGGCTGCACCCTGTAAAACTTGGGGGAGACAACTTCGTCAGTGCTCTTGGAATTTCAAAAATTTGGCCATGTCTTCGGGTGGAAAGGCTCTTATCTCACTTAGGACTTCAGTGAAGGACCTCACGCCCTGGAATATTTCGTCATGTGGGGAATCCTTGTGTTCATACCTCTTCATGCCGCAACTTGCCACGTGATTGCTCACAAACTTACTAGGGTCGTGCTTCTAGGACTCAATATCCACCAGCTTTGTTTCTTCTAAATCTGTAGCCTCAACTTTGGCGTGGCCGAAATCTAACAAGGAATACGCACCAATAAGAATAGGGAAGGGTGGCCATACCTTTTTTTATACTCCTTTGAGCTCTTTTCTTATTCCGCTGAGCACAGTCTATCTGGCGATCTCACGGCACAATAGATTATCTGGCAGGAATAGTGGGAGGGCATATGGAGGGACATAGGTGTCGAAAACCATGATATACAAAAATTCTGCCTCTAGATACCAATCTACCACGCTGCTTAGGCTGGTTGCGACACTATCTGATATCTTGGGAGGCAACTGGCCAAAAATGGCAACATGCAGTGGCACCATTACCCAGTTGAAGATCTCGTAGATGAATTCTTTGGCCTTATTCTCCCAAAGCTTCAAGTGGTAGACATGGATATGCTCTGTATTAGATGGAGCCTAGCTCCAGTTCATCAGTGGGAAGGGTGTCATGAAGAATATGGCATCCATGATGTAAGAAGATATAAAGAATGAATCTTCTTTCTTACTACCCCTCTGTGCTCGATATTCAGTAATTCGACTGGTCAAACTGTCAGACAATAGTTGGGCCCAGTCGAAAGAGAAACCCTCAGAGACTATATGAATGAGTGGCACCCATGGGAACAAGAAATGGGTAGTGTCTTCCTTCCCATACAACCTACAGGTCATCATGGCTATGTACTTGAACTGTGGCTCCAAATAAGAGATTGAATAGATCCCATTGGCGTCAGCCCTGAATTTTGCAGGGTGTGAGACCCAATCTTTGATCAGATCCATAGTCCAGCGCCCACATGGTCTAGCGCCCACCTGATCATATCAAAATAGGGAAGAAGTTGGGGCCTCACCGCTATTTTGTGCATCTCTGCTTGAGCGACGATTTTGTATTTGGTTAATAAATCATCCTTCTCGTTATCGCTAGAATAATCTGAACAATTTATCGACTCGGATTGCAGGATGTTGGAAATGTATGACCATGTCTTGATAGAATTAATACTTCGGGGCGAGGTATCGGAAACAATGTCTGAACCCTGACCTAAAATCTCGACAGCTGACATGGGAATTTTTCATGGAGCCGTGAAAATGAAACCTGCAACTATACCGCCTGTCGAACAGATTTTAAAATCACAAACAACGGTTAACCTGGTAAAATGGCTATGCTCGTAAAAAGAAATGAGAACTGAAAAAGTGAAGGAAAAAACTCTTTATCTTAGTCATTTAAACCCTTGGTGTCCTTCCAAACTGATCAAGACCTATCGACACTTGGGCCGAGATCCACTCATAGGATCATTTTATATGCCCTTTGAGCCGGATCATCTCTTTCAGATTCTCTGCTGGAACCCCCTTTTCAAAATCAATCCACAGGTTCTTTTTCGCGGTTTGCGATTTCGCGAGTTCACGAGTTGAAACTTCAACGCTTCCTCCTCCAATTCTGTGATATCTGAAATAGCGATATGGCTATAGCTCTTACTCTGTCAGTGCCTTCCTCTGCACGACCTTCATCTAGGCTAAGTTCTATCAGCTCTTGCCTTTTGCGCCTTCGCAAGTTCAAAGGTCCAAACCTGACACCTTTCTTTCCCGAACCCCCGAGAGGCGATATTTGAATTTTTTCTCCTGTCGTTCTCGCTACTCGCGACTTTGCGAGTTGAAGGCTCAAGCTTCCATTCCCTTATCTCCCGAGTCCCTGAGATGAGAGAGGTCAAAGGGGTATTGACTACTCCCTAAAGGTGACATGTGTCCGTTGGTTAAATTTCCGGGCCCACTGTGCATTTCTGCCATGTGTCTCTTAGGTGAAACCTCGACACTTCTCGTCTTCGCTGCTCGCAACTTTGAACATCCATATTTTGGGCTCTCACCAAATGAAACCTCGAGTTTTACAAGATCCTATGATCTCTTCCACCTGTCCTCCTCCAATGGACGGCTTAGATTACTTCACGACTTCAAGATTTTTGGGACGAAAGTCTCAACCTCTTATCCCCCAATATGCCGAAACGACGAAATTTCGACACATCTTCTTCGCAGGTCCCACACAAAACTTCCTGCCTTTTTCGGAGTTTCGGACCTCGCAACTTCACGAGTCTGAATGCTAAGCCTTCAGCTCCTCAACTCATGAAACCCCAAAATGGTCAACGAGACTCTGACCTTTTGGTGAGTATGCCACCTATCCACTTTCAGATGGACGGTCCTGATTCACTTCGCAGCTTCGCCACTCACGATTTTGAATGACCTCCCTTTCTGACCTCCGATGTCTGAGTCCCTAATACAGGTGATCTTGTGACACGTTTCCTTCTTTCGGCCAACGGCTCATATCCCTTCGTTGTCTCAGGACTTCGCCTTTCACTATTTCATGAGTCTCGCTACAAAGGTTTCAACCCTTCACCTCCCGAAACCCTGAGATGTGAAATATGTGAGTGATCTAATGACCCTATTGGCCCAGATCCTACGGCTCTATTCTCTCGATATTTATGCTTAGAAAACACTCACCATAACCTTCTTTCTCCTCTACGATATCTGACGGCTTCCGTGACTTCGTGACTGCTCCAAGGAGGGTTCTGACCGTCAAATTCCTCCTTGATGATTTTGGAGAAATGAACAAAGCGTTCTCTTACGAAGCTTTTCCTCCTACAAAACACCTTCGTTGCACCCCCTTCCAATGCTTTAAGAACTAGCCCTCTTGAGTTTGATTGAAAAATTCCCAAGTCCCTTGGGGAAAATTCTTACACGCACTCCTTGTGGCAATTCCTCAGTACTTCCAAGTGTTGGACTTTTAGACTCTCCGCACTCTCCGCAATAGAAATATTCCAACAACTTCGCTCAGTTTGCAAACAATGAGACTTCACTCGACCTGCACACACCCTGTACGACTCCTGTTCTTGACTTTCACTACTGCGAGAATGAGAATAGTGTTATCTATTCTGAGCTTTCAGAGATGAACTCTGACTTTTGTCGATGCACACCTTGTGGAAAAATCTCACTGTACTCCTTGCAAGAAACCTCTTGCTTAGACAGAGAAACAATTGAAACTCATTATTCACTCTCCCTCTCTTCAGATTTCAGACATTTAAATATGAAATCATACATTCGCGCATAAAAGAAAATGCATAATGGAGAGTAAACAAGCATATATCAATCAACATGCACAACACAGAAAAGAGATTGAACACCATGAGTCTGAACTAAAAATCTTTGTATTAATCCATAACTTTTGTACATGGGGTTTTCTACATAGTTTTCTGCTTCTTCTCTCATATTCTCTCTTCTCCTAATGCTAGTTATTGTTACAATAATACAAGGGAGGGTGTCTATATCCGTTTTCCCTCCGTCTCCTAAAATTGTCAAATCCAGAATTTTTAAAGCTATCTACTTACACTAACTAACATAAATGCCTTCACCTAATACAGAAGGTAGAGGGACGCTCAAGGTCTATTTATAATATGGAAGTACGCCCTTCCTTACTTGTTTCATTCATGTTTGGCGCATCCACTTCAAAAACATTCAAACAATTTTATCACATGACAAAATGCATTGGTGTTGCCCCACGCTCGCTTGATGTTGGCGATGCTCCTGCATCATACTCCCTCGCTTGAAAATTTTCATGGGCTCCTATCCATGAGCTCTCACACGGTCTGTCCATTCTTTTGAATCTCTGCTTGATTCTCCTAGCTGGCATATTCAACTGGATGTCCCTTCCATTTGACCAAGTATTCAAACTACTCCTTTCTCCTAGTCCTCTTGCTAACTCTTTTGTCCAGTATGCTTTCCATTTGTGGATTCTCTACAATTGGCATCTGTTTTGTCCACTGAACCTCTGGTTGTTCATCACTTGTTTCTTCTCCCTCATCTTTTTAATGGGTACAAATACAACACTAAATATCGAAGAAATTCCAATCCCATCAGGTAATTCAATCTCATAATCATTTGCCCCAAATTTCTTCAAGACCTTACATGGTCCGATTTTCTTCATCTTCAGTTTGTTATATGTCCCCTTCGGGAACCTTTCCTTTCTCAGATGTGCCAAAATCAAATCACCAATCTCAAATTTAAGTTGTCTCCTGTGTTGATCTGCTCTGCGCTTATACTCTTGGCTCGAGTTTTTCAATCGCTTCGTCACCTGGCTGTGAAGTTCCTTCATCGCTTCTGCGAAATCCTCTGCACTAGCACTCCTAGTTGCATTCTGTTCTGAATCCCTCAATTATGAAACTCCTATTGGTTGCATCCCATAAACAATCTAGAATGGACTCTTCCCTGTGCTTCTGTTGATTGAATCATTATAAGGAAATTCTGCCTATGGCAGAATATTATCCCACTAACTGTGGTGTTATGTCACCAATATCCTTAGCAAGTCTCCCAAACTTCGGTTCACAACTTCTGTCTGTCCATCCGTCTGAGGATGATAAGATGAACTGAACGACAAGTTAATTCCTATCTTTTTCCATAAGGTTCTCCAGAAGTGTCCCATGAACTTGGTGTCTCGATATGAAACTATGCTCTTTGGTAAGCCGTGAAGTTGAATGACCTCTTTGAAAAACACATTCGCAATGTGAGTTGCGTCACTGGTTTTCTGACACGGTATGAAGTGTGCCATCTTAGAAAATCTATCCACCACCACAAAGATCGAGTCAAACCTTCTTTGTGTTCTTCCACCTCTCTCAGTTTGAGTGTGAGGTTTCTTCCAATCCTCTTTTGGTTTCTAATTTCTATCTTGGGAAATTGATTTGCCTCTGGGTTGACTTCTGCCTCAGCCTCTTTGACCTTGTTTTCAGCTCATATTTTCCTCCACCTTTAGAGCCATTTGATAAGCATTTTCCACCGTTCATATGGTCAACATGATCATCTCATCCTGAATGTCATATCTCAGACCATTCATATATCTAGCAACTTTTTCATCATCACTTTCACGATGACCTTCCCTGATGTTCAGCCTGCAGAATTCTTTAGTGTACTCCTTCACTGTAATAAGCTTCTGTCTCAAATTCTACATTCTTCGAAACAGAGTTATCTGGTAATCCCTGTGAATGAATTTAGCCTTCATCTTCGTTATCATCCTATCCCAACTCTTTATTTTCTGCTTGCCTTTGCAGTGTCTGTCTGCTTGTAGTTCATCCCACCACAATGTTGCATGTCCTCTAAGTCTCGTGACAACATGTTTGACCTTTTTGTCTTCCTCAACATCTTCATAGTCAAAATATGTGTCCAGATCTCTAATCCAGTCTAGAAGTTCTTCAACGTCTAGGTTTCCCTCGTATACTGGAATATCCATTTTTTCCTTAGCACCCATTCTTGCAATAACCCTAATCAGGTGTTCATTTTCTACATCTTCTGTTGTGACCTCTTCTTCATCATGTCTAGCTTCATTTTCACTTTCAAAATCATTAACATCCCCAGCACCGGATGTTCGCCTCTGTGTTGTATCCATGTCCTCAAGTACGACGTGTAGGTCACACATCTCTCTCTCCATGGCTGGATTAGGCATCTGCCTAACCCTTCTTCTCGGCATTTCCCTATCCTCTGGCGGATCAAGTGTTTGTCTGTCCATTCTTCTCAGTGGCATGGTGAATCTTTTTTTTCCCTACTACAGAAAGCAAAGAAACCTTTCTGTGCTCTGATACCAAATTATGTAGACCTATCGGCCCTCGGGCCAGGATCCGCTCACAGGATCGTTTTATATGCCCTTCGAACCGGATCGTCTCTTTCAGATTCTCTAACGGAACCCCCTTTTCAAAATCGATCCATAGGTTCTTTTTTGCGATTTGCGATTTCATGAGTTCACAAGTTGAAACTCCGACTCTTCCTCCTCCAATTCCGCGATATCCGAAATAGCGATATGACTATAGCTCTTACTCTGTCAACTCCTTCCTCTGCGTGACCATTGGCCAGGCTAAGTGCTAGCACCTCTCGCCTTTAGCGCCTTCACAAGTTCAAAGGTCCAAACTTGACAGCTTTCCTTATCGAACCCCCGAGAGGCGATATTTGACTTTTATCCTCTCATTCTCGCTACTCGCGACTTTGCGAGTTGAATGCTCGAGCTTCCATTCCCTTATCTCCTGAGTCCCCAAGATGCGAGAGGTCAATAGGGTATTGAATACTCCCTAAAAGTGACATGTGTCCATTGGTTAAATTTCCTAGCCCACTGTGCAGTTCTGCCACGTGTCTCTTAGGTGCAACCCCGACACTTCGTGGCTTCGTGCCTTTGCTGCTCGCAACTTTAAACATCCAAATTTTGGGCTCTCACTAGATGAAACCCCAAGTTTTACGAGATCCTCTGATCTCTGCCATCTGTCCTCCTTCGATGGATGGCTTATATTACTTTGCGACTTCGTTTCTCGTGACTTCAGGACTTTCGAGACGAAAGTCTCGACCTCTTATCCCCCGATATGCCGAAACAAAGAAATTTCGACACGTCTTCTTCGATGGTCCCACACAGAACTTCCCGCCTTTTTCGGAGTTTCAAACCTCGCGACTTCGTGAGTCTGAATGCCAAGCCTTCAACTCCTCAACTCACAAAACCCCGAAATGATCAACGAGACTCTAACCTCTCGGTGAGTATGCCACCTGTCCACTTTTAGATGGATAGTCCTAATTCACTTCACAGCTTCTCCACTCATAATTTTGAATGACCTCCCTTTCTGACCTCCGATGTCTGAGTCCCCAATATGGGTGATCTCGCGACATGTGTCCTTCTTCCGACGAATGGCTCAGATTCCTTCGCTATCTCGGTACTTCGCCTTTCACAATTTCGTGAGTCTCGCTATAAAGGTTTCGACCCCTCACCTCCCAAAACCCTGAGATGTGAATTATGTGAGTGATCTGACGACCCTGTTGGCCTAGATCCTATGGCTCTATTCTCCCAAGATTTATGCTTAGAAAACACGCACCATAACCTTCTTGTTCCTCTGTGAGATTTGACGGATTCTTTGACTTCGCGACTCCTCCACGGAGGGTTCTGACCATCAAAATCCTCCTTGACGAT
Organism: Picea engelmannii; assembly: GCA_009831015.1. NCBI lineage: Eukaryota > Viridiplantae > Streptophyta > Pinopsida > Pinales > Pinaceae > Picea > Picea engelmannii. The sequence goes on from ML816954.1 coordinate 143,297, forward strand.
TTCGGTGAAATGAACAAAGTGTTCTCTTAGGGAGCTTGTCCTCCTGTAAAACACCTTCGCTGCACCCCCTTCCAATGCTTCAAGCACTAGCCCTCTTGAGTTTGATTGAAAAATTCCCAAGTCCCTTGGGGAAAATTCTTGCGTGCACTCCTTGTGGCAATTCCTCAATACTTCCAAGTGTCGGACTTTTAGACTCTGTGCACTCTCCGCGCCAGCAATCTTCCAACAACTTCGTTCAGTTTGCAAACACTGAGACTTCACTTAGCCTGTGCACACCCTACACAGCTCTTGTGCTTGACTTGCACTACTGCGATTATGAGAACAATGTTATCTCTTCTGATCTTTCAGAGATGAACTCTGACTTATGTCGATGCACACCTTGCAGACAAATCTCACTGCACTCCTTGCAGGAAACCTCTTGCTCAGACAGAGAAACAATTGAAACTCATTCTTCACTCTCCCTCCCTTTAGATTTTAGACATTTAAATATGAAATCATACATTTGCGCATAAAAGAAAATGCATAATGGAGAGTAAACAAGCATATATCAATCAACATGCATAACACATAAAAGAGATTGAACAGCATGAGTCTGAACTAAAAATATTTGTATTAATCCAGAACTTTTGTACATGGGGTTGTCTACACAGATTTTTGCTTCTGCTCTCCTATGCTCTCTTTTCCTAATGCTACTTATTGTTACAATAATACAAGGGAGGGTGTCTATATCCGTTTTCCCTCCGGCTCCTAAAACTGTCAAATCTGGAATCTTTAAAGTTATCTACTTACATTAACTAACATAAATTCCTTCACCTAATATAGACGGGAGTGGGATGCTCAAGGTCTGTTTACAATATGGAAGTACGCCCTTCCTTAATTGTTTCATTCATGTTTGGTGCATCCACTTCAAAAACATTCAAACAATTTTATCACATGCCAAAATGCATTGGCGTTGCCCCACACTTGCTTGATGTTGGTGATGCTCCTGCATCACGAACGGAATGGTCAAATCGTTTAAAGAAATATTTAGCAGTAAAAGCGAGATCCTACTATCTGTCACCTCGTCGTAGCTCAAATAAATGCCATGATTGTTTGACGAGTCGTAACATGAATCAACGTAAAAAACATTTAAATTTACTCCGTAGACGGTGCGTGTTAAAGTTTGCATTGATGCATCGATTAATCCAGCTTAGCTCCTTTAATTAAGTTTGTTTTAGTCTTTAATCCCCCTTTTTTGGCATTTTCTATATCGAAATATTTCACTCCTACCCTTTGAGCCCCCAAAACCTGAAATCGTGATGATGCGATTTAGTCAAAAAATCGTGATCTGACTTAAGTTCTTAATTAATCCATGCTTAATTAATGAATATCGTGACTTTGCGACTCAGAGCTATAAAGGTATGTTTTTTTGGGAGAGCAATCGTCGAGTCGTGAAACCCCGACAATGCTTAACTAGTGTTTAAAGTGACTTACTCCTGACACTAACCTGGGTAAACTTTTAAAACTGTTTCGCGACTTCGCATATCGAAGTTTGGAAACCATGCGACTTGTAACTCCCAAAGCATGATAGCACGAGGTAATAAAGGTGATAAAATTGCTTAATGGTTAAGTGAGGGTGATTTAGGACTATAATGGCCATCACCACTTCGCATGTCAGGGTATTAAGGCTTTCAGTGGGTAAATATCATAAAGTAAAAGACAGCCTGAAAACCAACTTTTGATTTTACAAATTATATCTCAACCACTTGGAAAAGGCAGCTCCAACATAGGATCCAACTAGGGATCTCGTCTTCGTGCAGGACAAGAAGAACAGTAGACCACGTGCCTGTATCGGGTAAATGGATTCATTGGTTTCTTCCTGTGAAACTTGTTTTAAGAAGGGGATATAGAGGGGAAAAAAAAAAGATTTTGTCTTTACTTCTTAAAAGATTTTCAAAATTCAATTCCGTTCTAAACTCAGCTGCAGCCGTTTCGATGACTTTCTCCTTCTCGATATTGAATTCAGGTCTTCTTTAAGATAATCAAAACAGTCCTAGGTAATTCAACGGATCTTGTGGATTTTGGCTTGCATCAAACGAAGTAAATTCCATGCTTTTAATCGAGGAGTCCTACCTGAAGTTGGGATGCAGATTCGGTTTCGAAAAGGTTGGTTACCAGAGTAGAGTGAAATTTACGTATGATAGCCTTACAGATATCTTAGATATTGCTTCACTGCCAGCGAGCCTGTTCAGTACCCTGGTGAAGTTATCTGGCCCTTTTTACTAAATTTCCTTTGACCACTTTGAATCATAATTATGCATTTGAATGTTGAGACGAGGGAAATCATTTATGAATTTCCTTTCATCGTCTCCTTGGACTAGATGGGGGAAATCAAATACGAATTTCCTTTCACCATCTGTCTTATATTTTTCTTTTTAAAACACGAAGTGGGGGCAATCAGTTTGTATAAGGTATACCAGGGATGATATCTATGAAATATTCGTAGTGGAGGTCTGTCAAATTGCTTTGATTACTTAGGACCAACCTTCTCTTAACTTTCAAAACACCTTAGCCCGCAGGGAAAATGGGAAAAATTAATTCCAGGAGTCTTCCTTCGAGCAAGCCTCAATCCTTCAAAAACTATTAAAAAACCTAGAAGAGTAAGGATCAACCTACGCATAACTTTGTTCAGTAGGTGACTGAGGGGTTATGAGGGCTGGCTCACTTTCTAAGATCTCTTTTCCAGCTTCCAAACCTAAAACGTAACCTCTTCTCCCTCTGTGGGAACCATGGAAAGGTGTTTGGTTTTTAAGAATGTAAATCTGAGGATAGAAAAAGGGCGATGCAGAAAGGTCTAGAATTCAAAATACAGAGGTCATGGATTAAACCTAACTCTTGGAACCCTTTCTCGGAGACGCGTTACTGCCTCTACTTATTTTAATTACCTCTTATCTTTATCTAGGTGAAGCTTTTAGGACATAGAGTAAGAAGTCATTCTTTTAATGACATATCAAGCAAAAACAACATACTTATGATACCATCATGGCACTTTACCGACATTCGTTTGAAATACAAACATCTCTGTAACTCATACCTTTTCCTTACCATTTTGTTCTCTTCTAAAATAACATAAATTTTTTTCTATCACCTATTTTCGGTGAATTGATTCTCCGATATATGACCGTCTGTTTATTCCTTTCTCTCATTTGGGCTGCAAGACGGGATCATGTAAGGGAACAACACGAAGAGTATCTGGGTTATAGAGGAATTGAATGCGTTGAAAATTTTGTATCCCTACTTCTAAAAAAACACTGACCTATTTTATTTGTGATGAAAGTAGACTTACCAAAGAAAAATTATGAAATAAAAAGAAAACACAAACCGGTATATACAGTGGAAATTTGGAAACCATTTATTGAATATAGTGCTTTAAATAACACCCATTGACAGGGGCGTTGAGGATTTTACCGTTCAAATTCTCTAATAGAAATGGATTTTTCCCTTCAGGAGCTGTGACTTTGAATGGTCCATACCAGATATGATCAAATTTACCATGTTTTTCTGAGTCTTCCTTCCTAGCATCCCATTTAAAAACCAGATCACCGAGGAGAAATTCTTTGTCCTCGGCCTTACGATCAAATAATGCTTTCATGTTGTCCTGGTATTTCTGCAGCCTTTTGTCCACTTCGGCCCTGTGCTGTTGAACTTCAATCAACTGGTTTATTCTTCTTATGACATGATTTGGTTCTTCTTTCTCATCTTTCCAAAGTTTCATTATGGGAAGCACTAGATTTATAGGTAATACTATGTTGGTCTCGTATACCATTTGGAAAGGAGAACTGCCGATAGATTTTTTTTGTACCTATCTGATTCACGCACAAAGCGTATTTCAAATGCACATGCCAAGATTTTTTGTCTTCGCTCAACACTTTCTTAATTATAGTGATTAGACTCTTATTTGAAGACTCAGCTAGCCCATTTCCTTGGGGGTAATATGTTGTGGAATGATCGAACACGATATTGTACTTTTGGCAAAAGATGACCATAGCCATAGATTTAAATGACTGGACGTTATCTGTGACTATCTTTCGGGGGCAGCCGAATCTAGAAAAAATGTTCTCTTCTAGGAAATCCATTACCACTGAATCCATTGCCTTTCTAGTTGGAATAGCCTTGACCCATTTGGTGAAGTAATTTGTAGCAGTTAGGATCCATTTATGTTGAGTGCTATAATGAGGGTTAATTTCGCCTATAAAATCTAGTCCCCATTGTTGAAAAGGGGCTTCCATTTTGACCGGAACCAATGGTAGTGCTGGGAGTTTGTGCTTGCCTATGAACAATTGGAAAAGGTTACAGGCTCGAACTTTGGTGTTGACGTCTGAGAATAGTTTGGGCCAATAATATCCTTCCCTCGAGATATTATAAGCCATTTCCCTCCAAGCGTGATGTCCTTCACACACTCCTTTGTGAAATTCGTTTATGACCTTATCTATTTCTAATTCAACTAAATAAACCAACAGGAAGCCTAGTGGGTCTTTCCAATACAATTGGATTTCAGATATATAGTGCTTCACCGTATGCAGCTTCAACATCTTGGCTTTAGATGGGGATAAGTCACTCGGGCATTTCAAGGTCAGTAGGTAGGACACTATGTCTTTATACCAATCTTATGAGGCAAAATTCTCTTTGATTCTGATTGCAGTTATTTGTTCATCGAGCTCATTCATGTCCACACACTCTTCACATCCCTGTAGGCCATTTATTCCGAGGGATATGAAATTTGATTCAGCTAAGAGCTTAGCCAAACCTTGTCCTTTTACTAGTCTCGTCGGTTTTATCTCCAGGTCGAATTCTTGAATTTTAACAAGCCACCGTCCCCTCTTCCCATCACTGTCGGACTAAACTAAAATGTCTTTTACGGAACTGGTGGGTACGTATGCAATTACCTTGGAATGTAACACATAGGTTATGAAAGCCTTTAACACCTTCACCATAGCATATGCTTTATTTTCCATTATAACGTATCTGAGTTCAGAGTCTCTAAGAGTTTTACTAAAAAAGGCTATTGGTTGCTTGAAACCTTCATTTTTTTGGAGGAGTACCGCGGAAAGTGTGTGTTTGGAGGCGAATGAGAAAATAAAAAAATTGTTTAGATAATCAGGGCTTGCCAGTACGGGTGCCTCACTTATAACCTTCTTTATGCGTGCAAACGATGCTTTCGCTTATGCTGTCCATTTCACTTCGTTGTTCTTCTTTAGCATATCTGTGATCAACTTCACGATTTCAACAAAGTTTGGGATAAATCTCCTCAAAAAAATTGTTTTTCCTAAGAATGAATGAATCTCTTTTACATTCCTAGGGATATTTATGGTGTCTATAGCTTCAACCCGCTTAGGATCAATTTTAATTCCATCTGGAGACAGAATATGGCCCAAGATTTTACCTTCTTGCATAGAAACGTGAGACTTTTGGGGGTTTAAGTACAAACCAAACCTGTGACATTTCTCAAAGGTCTTCTTGAGATGTATCAGATGATCTTCATCAGATTTAGAAAAAACAGTCAGATCATCAAGATAGATAACCACGAATTTGTCCCTTTCGTCGATGAGAGCGATATCCATAGCACGTTGGAAAGTAGCACCTGCATTCATTAAACCAAAAGGCATCTTGTCATACATAAATGTACCCCAAGGGGTGGTGAAGGCTATTTTTTCTTTATCATGCTCATTGACAACAATTTGATTGTACCTGGAAAACCCATCGATCATCGACATCTTATTTTCCCCAACTACTTTTTCTAAAATGCGATCCATTTTGGGTAGAGGGTAATTATCTTTGAGGGAGGACTTATTTAGATTTCTAAATTCAACACACAGTCTGGTCTCCCCACTTTTCTTTCTAACTGGGACTAGTTTTCCTACCTAGTCGGAGTATCTCAATGGTACAATTACTTTTGCATCCAGGATATTTTTGACTTCCCTTTCGACCACGGGCAATAAAATAGGATTGATTTGTTTGAGTTTTTGTCTAAAAGGTTTGACATCGGGCTTTAGGGGTATCTTGTGTTCAATCACAGTGGTGTCATAGGTTCTCAACTCTTCGTACGACCAAGCGAAAACGTCTTTATATTGCTTGAGTAGATCAACATATTTACTTTTTGTCTCAAGAGGGAGATACTTTGATTTTTTTACTATCCTAGGCTCCTCTTTGGTCCCTATGTCGCAATATTCAACCTCTTTTGGTTGGGATTGCAAAGCAGAGTTTAAGGGCATATCATTTTGGTCGAACAGTCTCTCCAAAGGGATTAGTCCCTTTGTAATATAATTGTTCTTTAAAACCAACATGCAATGATTAGCGATCTTTTCCTGGAACCCCTGAGGATCCTCTCCCTATTTCATGATCCATGTGTGGTCATTTTATTTTTCTTTGTCAATGTGAGTTTCGGCGAAGTCGTCCACCATGTCGAGGAACTTCCTGATTTTTCCATCATCCTCAAACACTTGCCAGTGTTGGATGTTGTTTGGTATGGAAGGTCTACTCTTCACCTCTATGTGGTACCTTATTTTGAAATTTGTAGGGGGGGGAAACGTTGAGGCTGCTTTGGCTAATGAATTGACTTGCAGGTTTTCAACGCATGGGATGAAATGAACATTTACCGACGAGAAGAAATTTTCTATTAAATCCCAGGTGTAATTCCTGTAAGATCTCAATCTTGGGTGTTTGGCCTGGTATTGTCGATTTATCTATTTCACTATCAACTCTGCATCTCCATATACTTCCAAGTTCTTTATGTTCAGCTTCCTGGCAGCTTCCAACCTTAAGACTAGATCCTCGTACTCACATACGTTATTGGTGTAGTCTATATCCCACTAACGCCTGTAAGAGAAAGGAATACCAAATTCATTTTTAGGTGCTACAAACAGTACTCCTACACCTGCTCCTACATATGAAAAAGCACCATAAAAAAACATTTTCCAAATTCCAGTGCTATACATATTTTCTTCTATCTTTCCTGATTCATTTTCATCTATGTAATTGTCTTTTGCACAACTATTTACACCATCATCAAAAGACAAAATACAATTCCCTAGTTCTTGATTGGCAACATAAACAGGATAATTGTTTGGATTATGTGGGTCGCTCACTGTGTATGCTAACCCTGTTTCCCTGTATAGCTGAGTAAATTGTCCACCAAACATAGGAATCATGGCATAGGTCATGTCTAGTTGAAGAGACCCCCCAATTTTGGCTCCCCATGACCTAGATAGTAGCAAGCCATACTTCGGAGCTATATCAGCGATAACTACATCCATCAGGACGCTTTTCACTGGAACCTCTGCAAGAGTGACTAGTAAATCTTTTATCATAGCCATGCACTAAACTCTCCTTGAATCGAAAGAGTAGAGGTCTCCATAAGGCCTGGTGATATCGAGGCCTAGTCTGTCCATAATAGACTTTGGCATCACATTATGTGAGGCTCCAGAGTCTAGCATGCAGTTATGAAATGGTTGATCATGCACATTCAAGGTAATATAGAAGGGAGAGACGGTGTCTCTGGCACCCTCGAAATGTGGACCGAAAGTGATATTAGGCTTATCATCTTCCAAGTTTATCATGTCAGAGTGACTTTATAGATTTGAAAAACCTATCATTTTGGTTATCTGCTTTCGATACACATGATTCTTTGCTAATTCGACCAGAGGGATTGGTGTTTTGATCTTATTTATCTCATTTTCAAGGCTGAAACCTCCCCCACCTTTTTCCGTTTCTCTAGTTGAAACCTCATAATCCTTTTTTTCTAACTTATTTGTTTGAGCTGGTTTATTTTCTGTGAGTTTATTTACCGGTATATGTGTTTCAGCTGTCTTAGTTTTTTTTGCTTGGGTCTCAGCCTTCTTTACTTTTGGATTCTGTGAATCTACCCCTTTTATTTTTCTATTAGGTATCTCGATCACTTTTGGGGCAAGCTCGTATATGTCACCTCTAGGAATAATTTTTTTGGGTTGAGGAGTTGACACAGGTTTGTTTTTAGGCCTTGGGTTGTACTTATGTTGGACCTTAGCCATTATAGAATCGGTCATTTCTTCATAGACAGAAACATCAGTGTTGTTTATGTCATCATCTTTATTTGACGGTTGCTCTGTGTTCAAGGAATTCTCATAATCTTCTTTAGTTAAATGAGGATATGTGCAGTCGTCACCCAAATCATTTACGTATTCTTCCAGATCCTCGAAATCTTGCAGGTCATTTCCTACTGTAAAATTTTCATTTTTTAAAGGAGTTTGAATTTTCTGGTCTTCATTTTTAATCTGTCTTTGTTGATTTTGAGGGTTGAGGTTTCTTCTGAATTCCCTCTTAACGAATGGATCTGCCTTGGATTTATCTAGCTCCATTCTGGAAATCCTATTTGATAACTCTTTAATTATCCTAGCCATATCATCCATTTTATCATCTGAGGATCTACTAGTCCTAAGGGTCCCGCTTGTTCCCTAAAATGTTTGGTTTCTTGGTTTCCCATTTCTGCTTTTGTTTTTAATTTGCTAGAAGACATCATGTTAGATTCGATCTCTACAACATCATCTTGCATTCAGGTCAAGGTAGCCCCTCTCCTTTCTCTCAACAGAAGTGCGAAATCGGGTTCGAAGGCTCCCGCAAAGGTTACCTTGGCTGTAGGTTGGGATGGTTTAACTTTGAATGGGATCTTATTATATAACATGTTAAACCTTTGAATGAATTCCATAACAGTTTCTGAATTTTTTTTCTTTAAAGACCCGAACTCGGTCAAATAATACAAATGGTCTTTTATTTTGCCCCATTGTCTAAGAAAAGAGTCTTCTAGGGCATCATAGGATAATATCGAACCTGTGGGTATACTTTGAAACCAGGTTCGTACCTGTCCTTCGAAAGTCTGAACAATAATCTCAAATATACATCTTCGTGTTCGAGACCTAGGATATCTGCGAACTGATCAAAGAAAT
>ML816955.1:0-32249 GCA_009831015.1 Picea engelmannii
CTGGGTTTTCTTCCCCTAGAGGGTTTCCCAGGATAAATGCTGTGTCTCTTGTGAATGTGTATTTCTCAGTGATCTTGTTCTTATTATGCTCTTATCTATTGAAATGCAAAGAACTATAATAATGGCATAAACATTAACACAACCAACAACAAGATCCCTCCATCAAGCAATGAACTTGAGAAAAAATATTTGGGGGACAAATCTTCTCCTAACCAACCCCTTAGTCTAATATTGAGAGCCCTCGGGTTCTCAATCAACAATCCTATGCCAACCAGGTATCTCCACCTACCTCTCAATATCCTCCACCTAGATCAAAATTCTCCTTTGTTCGCAACATAAATTCCCCACACTCTCCTCCATAGCCAAAAAACCAAAATGTCCCCCACAACTTCCTCAACATCCATTTAAATAATGTTTCTTCAATTGCATGGATAATGCCACTTGTTATCCAAGCAATTATCCTTTTAGTTTGCAGGTGCAAGTGCGGATGTCAGGTTTGTTAGATTTAGTAGTTGGTCGATTTGGTGTAGGCGATGTGTGTGGCGATGATAGCTAGGAAAACAAGATATACGGGGAAGACAACAAGTCGAGATAGAAGATATATGGATGGACAAAATAGATGGAATTCCACTTTACTTAATAGTGCATTTTTTTTTTTTGATTTTATAGTTAACTTATTTATTATTTTCTTTTATTTTTCATCTTAAAAAATGAAAGTTTAATGCACATACACATAATGCGGGGCATTACAAGAAGAGGACGATTCTAGGGATGCTCCCATTGGAATCTCCTCCTTTCTTCTCAAGTTCAACTTCCAAAATAGTTTTGTCTTCCTTATCTTCTTGGATTTCAAGGTCCTCCATACACTATCTTACTTTGTCTTCCACTAAGACATCAAATCAACTTAACTTCATACCTACGGGGTCCCACACGTTATTTCCTTTTGGAGGATTTTCAAAATCATGTCTCTTTCCTCATGTTTCTAACATATTGGACACCCTCTTTGTTAGCTTTTGAAGCTTGATCCGATTTTTTCATCTGAGAATTTTAGCATTTGTTTTCCATGTGTTCATACTTGTGACATCCCCTGCATTTGAAAGGAATACTTTCATAATCTAAGTAATGTAAGTGCTTCCTTGCACCTATAGATAAACAAATATTCTTTGGGATTGGCTTACTCATATTCACAGTTACACAAATTCTCACATACATAGCTTGTTTCTACTCTAATGTAAGAACCCAGTTAATTCCTTATTAGGGTAAATGTATACTCATTCCAAAATTCATACGTGAGGAAAGGGAGGTGAACCCAAACCAAAACTTTCGTAGGAATATCCAATTAGGGTAAAACTTGAGAACTCAAAACCTCATACACAGGCATGCCCTATTTAGAAACCAAGGACCGATATCAAAAATATGATCACTTTTTTCCTAAGAGGGAAGGACAACCAAAAATAACCTCTACCAAGAATCAAGAGATTGAACTCACCTTTTAAAGGTTCCAATTGGATCAGATCCACCCATTTAAGGTTTTTTTTACAGGGAAATGCCCATAAATTTTCATATTAGACCATAGGTTTTTAGATGCATAATAAGCCCTATGATTTTCATCAAATCTACCAAGATTTCATGGGCATGTTGCATGTGTTCCACTTGGGACAATTGGTTCTAGCTCCCGAGAGAATTGTTGATGTTAGGGAATAGAGACTGAGGAGCAGGGTCATTCGAGAGTACTTGGTTGTATGGAGAGGATTGCCCGTAGAAGATGCTACCTGGGAAGGGGAGCATATCTCGCAACACCCTGATCTAGAATTGCTTGAGGACAAGAAAGCTTGGGAAGGGAGGATTGTAATGTCCCCTTCCAATTGACTGTGACGAAGGATGACTCAATAGCTTATATGACTCCCGTAGGCTAAAAAAGTACACCAAGCAAAGAAGCACCCTTTAAGGATAACTGTAAAATGGCCATACATCCAGCGCCAAGCACCAAGCACCAAGCAAGGTGCCACATCAAGACAAGGTGCCTTTACTGTGAGGTGATCCCGTTAGCTATCCCGTTTCCACCCGCTTATGAAACTTTAAGCAGGATTTCATCTCCGACACCTCAATTGGTGAAGTATTCCACCTATTTCACCTTAACCAATCTTCTACCCCCGACACTCACACTCAATCTCGAAGTCAAAATGATTATCCTTAGCTCAAATCCTACCCCACTTTCTCTTGGAGGTATCCCCTAATTGGGATAGACGACGGATGAATGATAGGTGTGCATCTGCCATTCCCAGCCAGCTTAATATATGATGGGTTAGGTGGAAAAGTTGTTGATTGCCAATTGATTCTGCTAGCGTTGGTTCCACTCCAATCCCTCACAAATGAGGCTGGACACGTTTGGGGAAAATGAACGGTGCCAGAACGGTGAACAAAGTCGGTAGTACACGGACGGTGAGCAAAGTGGCTAGGTGTACGGGACCCATTGATGGATGGGTTTTTCACCCTCCCTATAGATCCGTTTGACGGAAAAGGCGTATTTGAGGCAGCGAAAGCCCGACATTCGTGAATGATCTAATGACATAAATGCATAATTACATATATAATAATAGCATTGTTGGATGATTGACCTTGTCAACTTGTACTAGAGTGATTTATTATTTAACGGTCCGAAAGGTATGGTTAATCGAAAAGAAATGGCATTGGTTCCTCGGTGTGAATTCCAACGGCTCGAAAAAGTTTAATAAGTTTCTGACAAGGAAGGATCTGGAGGAGTGATACATAATTGGTCCTCAGTTCGAGTTTAATATTACGGTTCAAAGAGAGGGAGTTTCAACTATTCCTATCTATTTGAATTCGTTTTCTATGCTGCTGGTACGCAAGCCATCCATCCAAGTTGTTACAAAACGGGTGAAGCATAGGTTGTCTAAAAATTCTGGGTGGGGTTTCCAAGCCTGATGTGGCGCCTTGCTTGGTGCTGTATGTATGGCCATTTTACAGTTATCCCATTTTAACACCAAGCAAAGAAGCACCCTTTAGGGATAACTGTAAAATGGCCATACATCCAACACCAAGCACCAAGCATCAAGCAAGGCACCACATCAAGACAAGGCGCCACATCAAGATCCGAGCACAATGCCAACATCAAACCATCAAGTCGAGGGGTACTCATACAACTGCAATATTGAGCATTGATTCTCTACAATAATGAGTGGCCTAACGGGTACCCTCAAAAGGACATAAGGCATTTAGGGTATTATAACGGCCAGCCAGCCAAGCCAACAAGCAAGGTCAACCAACAATCCCACCCAACCAGCCAACAAGATAACGACCAACCAGCCAAGCCAGCCAACCAGCCATACACCTTCCCACCACCCCATCTATCTATAGCTGGTTCTATTATTAGCATGTTCGATATGCCCTATTCTTTTCCAACATGAGCGGGGGTCAAGAATAGAGCACTATTATCTATATATGTCCGGGAAATAGATAGTATAGCTCTGGGTGACCCTAGTTCCACCCTTTCTTGGTTTGACAATATTTCCCCCCTCGATTCAATCAAACCCCTCGACCTTATCAGGGAGGAGAAGGATAAAATAAGATAAAATAAGAGTTCATTGGTTGCATTAGAACCTGCTGACTCCAGAGCTCCAGAAAATCCCCACGCAAGAGCAGAAAGGGAGCACCCTAATTAAGATTCGAAAGCATTAAACCTTTTCGTCTTTTATTAAGTATAGACATTTAAGTGAAGTATGAAATAAAGTAAGTTCAGAAGGAACGAATCATTTTCCAATTTTGGTATCAGTTGGTTTACAAGATTCAATGACCGAGCAAAAAGAATACTGAGTCACGATAATTTGGGGGCGACACTACACTATTTCGAAGTTCCTAATCGACTTGGTACACATTAGCCGAAGAGATACTTTTTTCTTGTGAACAAGATCCAAAGGAGCAGTTCAAGTCGGATTTCGAATATGAACTCTACCTAGCTAGAGAAAGTCTTATGGCCATGAATCAGAAACAATGGTATCTCCAATTATGCCCCCCCCCTTCGAGATTGAAAATATATTCATTTTATCTAACCCCACCCCACCTGGCCTGATAATGAGACAAATGTATGCATCTCGAACTGCTGCTTTAGAATATACTAGCACCAACAAGTGACCGAGTCCACCATCCAGTCTTTTATTTCTTTTCATAATTGCCTAAGGGGTGCCCCGCCCGTAGTCAACAAGGAAAAAGGGGAGTCAAAGGGGTTTATTTGGTGTCACTAGGTAAAAAGAATGACAAATCCTAAAAGTGACATTAAATAAAATAAACAATTATATTTAAATGGAATTGGAAGGAAAATAAAGTGAAGATTTGATTTGGTCAAAATGGGGGAAAGATCTAGAAGGCCCAAAGAAAGGATCAATAGATGAGTAACCATTCCCCTTGGCATTATGATTTCGTATCTTATTGAGTGCTCTTGTAGCCAGCGTTTTCATTAGGGTTTTGGGAAAACCCTTCCACTGCAAGTTTAGTTTCAATGGTGCAATATCCACCTTAGCAAGACAAAAGGAGGATTCATCTGGAGCTCTCATTGGAGTCATTTGGTGTTTGATTTCATATTGGAGGGAGTTGGGAAGCATATCGTCTTGCACAAGGTGTTTGCGGTGATTTTCAAGAAGAGGTCGAGTTTCAGATACATAGGTGCCAAGAGGTCTTCGTGCATTTGTGAAAGGTGTTGAAAAACTGATGCATGTAGGTAAATTTAAATTTTTTTATAGCATAGAACCAATATACCAATACATATGCATATATCAGGATCACTGAAAGTGAGACAATCAGAGATAGAACACAAGTATACCCTGGGAAACCCTCTTGGGGTAGAAAACCTAGCCAAAACTTCTCTTTAGATTCTTCAACAAAGTACAATACCAGTACAAGACTTTAGAGTAACTAGCTAGGACTCAGAGGGATGAAACAATACCTCTGTTTCAACACTTACAAAATTCACAAATAGTTGAACTAACACTTATAGTAACAACTTGACAAAATCACCAAAAGATAACTGAATTTCTTTCTTGTTGTAGTAGACTTATGGTAGCTTTAACACAATATTTGTAGTAGCCTTATATCAACAAGGAACATCAAAAGACTTCAATAAGAATAGAGTGCTTGTATCAATAGTATACTTCAACAACTAGCTGCCATATACCAGCAGAAGGCTCCAACAACTAGCATCCATATACCAACATAAGATTCCAGTAGATATCAGTCATATACCAACAAAATACTTCAACAAATAGATGCCTTGCCTCAACAAAAGACTCCAACAAAACAAAGGTATCCAAATATTAAGTGAATGCCCCTTTTTATAGGTTGGTTTGGCTTCCCTAAGCAACCCCCTATAACAACTGTCATAACCTTTGGCTGCCAAGAGTCACCTCCTAATGTTCCCAAGAGCCACCTCCTAAAGCTCCCAAGAGCCACCTCCTAATGCTCCCAAAGGTCACTTCCTTTGTCTCTTCTAGAGGCTGCCCTAAGTTGTTAACTTAACATTGTATGACAATTGTATAACAATTGTCATACCACCACCCTAAGTATCCCCCCTAAGCTGGCTACTCCAACAGCCCTAAGAAGCCCTCTTAAACAACCTCCCTAAGCTGGCCATTACAACCGCCCTAAGCAACCCTCTTAGAGGTGCTATGAGGTTGACACATAGCATAAGGTTGACACTTGTCATGTGTTTGATGCTTGACATAAATTTAACATTATATCAAAACTTTATTTACATGGTTAGTTACAATAGGGAAAATAGCTTCCAAAGCTATATAATTCAACAATCCCTCTTAACAAGGAAGGTATTTTCCTAGTACCAATTGTTACATCCATTTGTCTTTACTTGGCTATTGACTTGTTGATCCATGTAGAATATGTTCATCAATAGAAGTTTTGTATCCATAACTAGCATTGGGATCAATAGCATCTCTGGTGAGCACAATGATGTCATTACATGATTTTTATTCACTCAGTTCACTAATAATTGTCCTACTAGACATATGCTAGAGGAAGCTATACAATTCACCAAGAACTGTCTTACTCAGTGCCAGTCCTTTTTCATACTGGATGAGTAATCTTAGAGCCAGTCCTTTTTCATATTGAATAAGAATAAAATAGAATATCCCACATCCTACCTGTAAATGACTTGCCCCGCTATTGTCACGAGAATCCCATATGCAACTCCTTACTCCCTCTTATGAGGGACCGGTCCAAGTTTGTATCTGAAGTACTCAAACTTCACCTTTGACAGAGGTTTGGTTAGCACATTTGCAACCTGCTCATTGGTAGCCACATAATGAAGCATTGCTCCCTTTTCTACCACATCATGAATAAAATGATACTTGATTCCAATATGCTTTGATTTGTCATGAACCACAAGGTTCACTGACAACTTTATGCAACTCTGATTGTCACAACATATACTAGTAGCATCTAACTTAATATCAAATAATCATGAAAGTAATTTTTGTAGCCATACAACATCAGTACATGCTAAACATGCTGCCATATATTCTGCCTCAGTTGTACTGAGCGCAACACTAGTTTGCTTCCTGTTAAACCATGAGATCATACCTGATCCCAAACTAAAACAACATCCTGAAGTACTCTTACTATCTGTGATACTACCAACCCAATTTAAATCAGAGTATCCCTATAGTCTGAACTCACAATCTGCATCATACTTGATACCATACTCAATGGTACCTTTCAAGTATCTCATCGTTTTGTTGCGATCAAATGAACATGTCTGTGTTCAACCATATACTGACTTAAAGTGTTCACAACAAAACATATGTTTGGCCTTGTGTTAGTTAAATACATCAACGAACCAATCATTTGCCTATACAAAGTGGCATCCACTATCTCTGATGAAGTATCACATAATAAATTTGGATTTGTCGTCATAGGTGTAGTCATGGATTTACAATCCATCATTCCAAATCTCTTTAGAATTTCCACAACATATTTTCCTTGACTAAGACAAATCTCACCTGGATTCTGCCACACTTCCAGACCTAGGAAATAGTGCATCTGACCCAGATCTTTCATTTCGAATTCTGAAGCAAGCTTATTCTTGCAATCAATGATGAACTTTTCATTTCATGTTAGAAAAAGATCATCCACATACAATAGTAAGATTACATGATCATCATTCTCAATCTTATAGTAGAGATTAGAATCTACTTTACTCTTGATAAAGCCCAATCTCATCAGAAAATTACCAATTCTTCCATACCATGTCCTGGGTGTTGGCTTCAAGCCATACAAGGCTTTCTTTAATCTGCACACATGTGTCTGACTGTCATGTGTCTCCAATCCTTGTGGTTGCTCCACATACACCTCCTCTTCTATCACACCATTTTGCTGAGGATTGTAGGGGGTAGAAAGCTCCCTCTTAATCCCAACTTCTCTACATAATTCCTTGAATTCACCAGATGTGAATTCTCCTCCGTTATCAGATCTTAAAACCTTTATTTTTCTCTCAGAAAGATTTTCAAAAATAGCTTTAAATTCCTTAAACTTACTAAAGACTTCATCTTTATTCTTTAAGAAATAAAACAAAGTTTTGCGAGAAAAGTCATCAATAAAAGAAACATAGTAAACATACTCGTTGAGTGAAGTTGCTGACATAGGTCCACACACATATGAATGAATTAGATCCAGAACTCCTTTTGCTTTACTGTCACTGCTTGGAAAAGGATTTTTCACATTCTTTCCTTGTGCACATCCTTTGCACACATCGTGGAACACTTGAATTTCTGGAAGGCCTTTCACCATCTTGCCGAGAATTGGCAAGGCTTTATAGTGAATATGAGCGAACCTTCTATGTCACAGTTCACATGGGTTTATAGTATTGTGTACTAAGGCTTGATCTGCCTTTCCTTTTAACTTGTATAACCCATCTTCATGTATACCAATTATAATAGCATCATTAATATTCTTTCCTCTCGATCACATAAGAACTTGGCCATTGACAAAAGCTACTCAAAATCCTTTCTCTTTCAATCCTGAAATAGATAGGAGGTTCTTTTGCAGACCAGGTACATATAAAACATTTTCTTATTTTCAAATGTTTTCCTAAATCTAAGCTATAAAAAACATTCCCTATGCCCTTAATAGGATAGGAAGAGTTATCACCCAATCTCACCTGATGAGAAGAATCTTTCTTAGTCAGATTTGAAAGAGAGTCTTTAAAACCAATCATGTGCCTGGAGGCACCACTATTCACAAGCCATGTTTCATCATCATAATTTACTAAATTAGTAATAGCTACCACCAAAACATACTCTTCATTTTAATCTTCTTTTCTTTCTCTCTTGAAAACAAGTTCATTAGCTTCAACAATATGAGCATGATGTCTTTTGTTTTTCCTCCTTTCTTTGACCTTTTTATGAGAGGACAATCTCTGGCAAGAAGTCCCATCTTTTCACAACAAAAACATTCGAGTTTAGAATAGTCTCTCTTACCTTTCTCAAATTTATGAAACTTCTTATGTGGAGGATGATTTTCCTTCTTTTTATTTCCTTTCCTAAAATGGGCTGCAAGAGCTTGATCTTAATCATCACTTAGCTTTTCTTCTCTTGCTCCCAGTCTTGCTTCTTCTTGGACACAATCTTCCCATAGTCTGCTAAACTTTGTTAACTTACTTCTTGAATAGATTCCTCTTATGAAAGAGTTTCATGACTTCAGAACTCCATTCAGAGTAGTCATTACTAACTCAACTTCTTCAACTGAGTCACCGATAGCTATAATTTGTTCATTAATCTGAGAAGTTCTTGTAAAGAAGGCATGAATAGATTCAGACTTCTGCATCTTTACATTTTTGAGTTGAGTCCTCAAAGCCATCTTCTTGTTTATGTTCCTTCCTTCATATAGACAAGATAGAGCATCAAACATCTCTTTGGGAGTCTTCAAGGATGATACATGAGGAATAAGATGGTCTTTTATAGAATATGAAATTATTCTCTTTGCCCTTATCACATTCTTCCTATACTTACCTTTAGCTTCTTCTTCCTCAGGTTCTGTAACCTCTTCCATAACATAATCTGATAAGTCACTTTCTTCCAGAACAAGGGATATTATGTACTTCCATGCTCTGAAGTTATCAGGTCCCTCAAGTTTCTCATCAAGCTTAGTGCTTGACATCATCTTGTCCTTATTTTTGACTTCCTTCAAAAACTGAAATACTGTAGTCTCCTTCACAAATCTAATAACTGTAATGTCCCCACTTTTGGACATTATCCCATGACAGAGTGTTATGCCTACAAGAGTAGCCAGATATGGGTGACAACGAGTTCATGAGGTATTGAGGGGTTTTATTGGGCCCGACTTGTATCGTTCATCATATTTCATCATCAAGATCCATTCCACACAACTTAGCTTTTGTTCCGTTGCATTCCAACGATTTCCGTAATTTTGAGTTATATTTTAATTAAATTCACTAAGAAGGTTGTATTGGGCATAGTACTTGGAGAAACCTCTTAGTGTAATAGCTCATCGGAATCGAGAGGAAGAGCACTACAAGATAGGTTGATGGGAAGTGACTTTCAGTGGCCAGAGAAGCCATAAGGATGTATAAATCACTTTTTAGAGGTAAAAAAGGTTAATTAATTAATTAGAGTGATTTAATTAATTAATAATAAAATAAAGTAAAAGCCACTTGGATACAAAAGGTGAAGTGGGGGTATAAAAGAGAGATAGGGGCCTCTATTCTCTCATTATGTTGATTATTAGTTTGATATCTGACTTCTTGCTAGTGAGCCTGTGCACTTGGGGGTTTGAGGGTTTTGACTGAACAAACCCTAGAGATCAACTCGATGGTGAAATATCCCACCCAACCTGGTCCAATCTTGGTCATGGAGGTGAAAGATTCCTCCCTCACCATTCTACATCAGTTCTATCTCAGGCACAAGTGGATTCTACAGGTTCAGGGAGAGGTGGTGCGCATTGTTGGAGGTTTTCTGCAAGTGGGGCGCATCACTTGAGGGAGGAATATCTGATTTGGCTTGGGAAAGATAGATCCATAGTAGATCTCATCCCTGGATTGATTTTCATCACCCTAGCATCGATTTGCATCAGTATTGGAGGGTATACTTCATCCCATTCACTCTATCATTCAGGAGGGCGAGTTTTCCCTTGAGGAGGGCGTAGTGTCCATTAGAGATCTTGTGTTTTGGGGGGGAAGAACTTTCCCAACAACTTGGAGATTTGGCATAGGGGTTTCCTATTCCCCGATATACAGTTTGGCAGTTGGTTTCAGTGACTTAGAGGCCATATCCTTGGAGGCCGAATTATTGGTTTGCTTCAGCTAGTGGGGGTGCATATGTTCTTAGAGACATTGTTGTTTGGAGGCCTTCTAGTTGAGCAACTGCTCTGAGACTGCTCATATCTTCTTTCCATCACCCAATCTATCTTCTCATAGAGTTTTGCAGAGCTTTGAGGCCATCAGAGAGGAGGTTGTACTTTCCTTGATCTGTTCTAGCCAGGAAGTGCACATTCAACTAGAGAGGGTATCACATACAACAGAGGGTATCCGTTGGGATTCAATATTACTTGGTCTATAGCTTGGAGATGCTTTTGGAAGCTTGGATCTTCATCTATCTTGTAGCTTGGAGGCTTTATCAACCATGCACCCTATTCTCTTATATGTATTCCAGATCTACTCCATTTTTTTATGAGGTCAAAGTTGTATTATTAATAAATAAGATCTGAGGTATTTATGGCTATTTCTTGTGTTGTTGATCTTGCATCATTGTTGGGTATATTCCATTGCTATATCTTCATTATTTGTTGGCTGCAAACACACATAAAACCTTCAACATAAACCCTAGCGCAACTCAAGAGACTAACATCAACAAAGTGTTTGACAAAATGCCACAACCAGAAAACACATAAAATTCATTAAAAACTCAATGTTCCAATCAAATTAGCTTGGGAACATTACAATGGTATTAGAGCCAAGATTCCTCCCATCCTGAGGGGTCTTCCATAAGGAGAGATGGATTCTATGGACTTTGCTAGAGAGACTGTATATTGTGAAAGGGAATATTACACCCTTAGTGAGAGATTTAGGGCTTAAGTAACATTCCAACAATTTGTATCCATAAAAAATCCTAGTTGGAGCAAAGATGAGGTTACACATTGGGTCGACATAGCAGAGGGGAAAAGAGCTAGAGCAACTAGATGGAAGGAAGCACAGATTAATCCTACACCCTCTAGGAGCATGGAACTTTGCTACAGTTGCAAAGAGCCTTGGGAGCCAGACCATAGATGCAGGGGTAAAGGGAAGGTGCACATTCTTGAGGTGCACTATGACAGTGAGGATGAGGAGATGCATGAGGATGCAACGATAGATGCCTATTTAGAGCATTCTGATGATGCTAATGACTCTTGCGCATATGAGGGACAGTTGGATGGACAAGATGATAGAACATGTTCTTTATCTTCCCCATCAGGCAGTGTTGAGGATTCAACACTTCAGCAGAGTGGTGACACAGGTGAGGATTCACAGGTGTTAGCACTGAGATATGATGAGATTAGGAGGTCGAATGACCTACCCTTGGGTGTAGACATGGATTTCAAGAAGTCATGCGTGGAGGAGGATGAGCTTTCTATGATGACCGTGACACATTTGTCATCTTCTCAGAAACCTATGATAGTCACGCCACATGAGGATATCAATGGCATCTATGATATGGTGGAGGAGCCTTGTGTGAGGATTGTACACCAGGGGCATATGGATCTGCAGACCCAAGAGGAGAGACATGACTTGGAGACAACTGACCTTACACATACACATCAGTACGAGGAGAGTGAGTCACCTTTTTTGGAGATTCCATTGTTAGATCAGGCTGTGGAGACTGGCAGTTTGATGGGACACTCACTTCTAGGACTAGTCTACAGTGATGAGGATGCACTCCTTATTGGTCGGGATGATCACATCTCATGTCTAGACACATATATATGGGAGCCAGGCGCAGATGACATTAGCAGAGTGAGCGCACAGGAGGATACAACTTCCCATACATGATACAGTGTGATTCAGATGGAGGTAGCAGTTGGTGATGGAGTGCGGTGGCATACATGAGTACTCAGTAGCACAGTGGAAAATGGACATTTTAGTGCCTTATCTTTAGCAGAGAGTGTTGTTGAGGATTCATTCGTTGACACTAGCAATGAGGGGCATGAGGTAGCACCTCAACAGGACTGTGATCCAAAGTCACGACACTTGGTAGGACAATTGAGAGTTAGTGAGGACATGATCATGGAAGCCACTAGACGCATTGATGACACACATGCATTGGTGGCAGATTATTGTTGGAGGGAATCAATGGCACATGATAGTCTAGATGGGGGATGTACCATGGATGACTTTCATATTCTTAGGGAGAGAGCGATAGTTGAGATTCATTGAGGACATGATCATGGCAGCCACTAGATGCATTGATGACACACATGCATTGGTGGTAGATTATTGTTGGAGGGCATCGATGGCACATGATAGTCCAGATGGGGGATGTACCATGGATGACTTTCATACTCTCGGGGAGAGAGCGACTGTGATGAGAGTCGACTACCAACAATTGTTGATGGATAGAGATTACCTATTGGAGGTTGGCGAGATGTATCTTAGGGCATCGAGGGAGCAGGATATTGAGGTGGACTGACTCACTCATGAGTTGGTGAGCACACAAAGATTCTTGGAAGGAACACAGATATCCCTTCAGGAATCAGAGTCCAGACCAGAGGAGTTCCATAAGGAGATTAGACAAAGATCTACTGCATCTATCTCAACAGGGAGTCGGATAGATCCTTCAACCACATGGATAGAGGATGTTGATGGTTTAGCAGTGGAGCACCAGTTGATGGAGGAGCAAGGGAAGTACCCAGGATCATTGATGAGTATGGAGGGATATGATCTGGAGACGCAAGAGGATGTCCATGGGTCACAGGGACCACTCTTCACGAGGAGTTTTGAGACAATTGTTCATACAAATGCTCATGGGGATTCCAAAGCTAGGGGTAGTTATGAGGACACTTCCATTTGTGTTCCAGGATTGACTGACCTTCATATGGAGGTTGACCCAGTAGTACACCGAGGAGCCATGAGGTTGTAGGAGTATACATGAGATTACATGAGTATGCAGGGGCATATGATGAGTGGTAGTTCACAGAGACATGCAAAGGTGTACAATGGGTTCAGGGGGATGCATTGGATTGCAGGGAGGAGACTTACTTAGTGGAGCATGGAGGTTCCTCTCCTTTGCAACAGTATACAGATCTGGGAGATCACCTTCACAGTAGAAACAATTGCATGAGTGATGATGGATGGAGAGTGATAGACAAGCAGTTTGTAGAGTTATTGTTGGCAACGAATTCACATTTTCTACTGTCCTTATAAGCTGCCTACACCAATGTTTTGCAAACCTTAATTTTTCGTCGCAATTCTCAAATAAATGACACTTTTATTTTTACGCTATTTACACACTTACCTTCGTTCTTGTTTTCACGACTGTAAGCGTGAAAACTTGGTCTTTCGAAGTCGAATTAAAATCTTCACTGAATTGTCGTTATCATTCTTGTCGATATGCCCATTGCGTTTACATTTTAGTTATCATTATGCAGTTGGCAAAACCCTTTTGATCTGTACTCATTTGGCATTCTTTGATTGATTATGTAATTTCGTTTCATGAGTGATTGAGTTGTGATGCATTGACAATTGGATTTACATGTTATTTGATCAATTCACTTGGCATATTGATTATATGAAAGAGCATTGGTGTTATGGTTTAAACCCTTGGTGTGAATCGTTTCATACAACACTTGGTATTGGTTTCGATTTGTGTGTTTGGTTTTAAAACTATGGCATAACTTTTGATTGTGCGAATGGTTTACCCACTTACCAAAGGTTTCGATTGATTGATTGAAGTGGCATAGTTGTAACACATATGCGTTGTAATTTGAATAGTTGAAAGCGCCGACGGTTGTACCATGGCAATGACTATTCTGCATGGACAGAAATAGCTCCACCACCTTCGCACAATGTCATTAATGCTTACCCCTATCCCTGTTTCACCTCTGCTAGCATCGGGTAAGCCTGTGAGCGTTCTACTCCTGTGTATGCTGCGTTCAAACCCTGGCTCGTTCACATCGCTCATCGTGTGATCTTCTCCATGGCATCGGTGGTGCGAATTGAGCCGAACGGTAGTCAAGCCCTGCCACTGTTCGATAACGCCCGGAAAGATTTACAAGATAATGGTTGGCTCACGTTTGTACAGAGGTTTGAGGGTTTTAATCTGTTTGTTGCACAACAGTTCGCCTTGACTTTTGATGGGTGTAGGGCCAAAATAAGTGACATTCAGCTTGAAATCAGTGAAGAGTTCATCAGCTCTGCCGCAGGATTAGCAGCCACGGGCCAGTGATGGTTTAAAAACTCTAAAGTTGAGGAGGTGCCATGGCCGTTATTGTTCGTCTCACGGAAGGTCACATCCTATGACAGAGGTATGCCTATTTCCACGCTTAAACCAAGGTAGCATGATCTTTTGATAGTGGTTAAACAAGTCGTGACCTGTGAGGGTCGGTATGGATTGGTTTTTCTTTATCACCTTCGACTGTTAATGAATTTCATGGGTTATCCATTGAACATGCCATTTTATTTCCAGTGTAGTCTTTATAAAATGGCTAAGAGGTTTAAACGAGAGAAGGTCGATAGTAGCTTGTTTCACCATGGCCTGATCAAACTCATTGTCGTTCATCATTTAAACCTCCACGGCGATAGTTGGCAAGCTTTTCTCTCTCAGAATGGTTTTGTTGATTAAGAGTCTGTCCAAGTTGATAAGTCTGTGGTTAGTGAGACTAAGGTCGGTCCACCCGTGCCTTTTCATGCCCTTCTACCCTCTCCCAAACCCTCGATCAGCCCCGATATCGACCTACCCGATGTTATAACAGATAAGGTTGAGGCTGTAAAAAAGCCTGTGAACAAGAAGGTTAAGGGTAACCCTACTGTCGACGACAAAGGTAAAAAGAATGCTTGACTCATATCGAGACTGGCCCGGAATAAACCTAAGCCAAATGCTGAGCAGAAGCCCATAGTCCTCAGTGAAGATTCTGACTCTGATATCGAGCACTTCCTGGCTAGTGAGTACCCTTATTCCCATGGTTTGTGCTCCGAGCCACCCTATGACTTTGTTTCTAATTTACCCCCTTGCCTAAAGAACAATCCTAGCTACCCTGGGATCAAGCTACCTAATGAAACCCTCAGCGTTTTAAACAAACCCTCACCTACAATTTCGAAGCCCGGGCAGTCGTCATGCGACCAATGTAATGTGTGGTTGGAACGCTACTATACAGGCGTTCCCTTATTACAGTCCAAAATCAAATCGTTGGAAAACCAAGTTACAGTGTTGACAAGCCAAAGGGACATGCTTCAAGCTAATGACAAGAAGCAGAAAACCACTGGTTCCATCGTATTTAGGAATGTCGAATCGGCTACAGCCTTCGTAAATTCCAAACTGTCATGACCAAGTTGTCTGCTCATCATCCAAGTATGAATTTCGATATCAATTCTGTTCTATGAATTACTAGGATTAATATAATGAATTGAGTTTGGTTTTCAAATAGCTCTGTCCATTGTTCGAAATGACTCTGTCATAGCCATATAAAAAACGGTTATGTTGTGGATCCTGTACATTGTTTTCGTTTGCTAAAATTAAATGAAGTTATGATTTGGTTACACGATTTGGTCAATGCCCAGTTTAGCAATTGGTTGGTTTTCACTGGGTTTGATTCATTTGTCTTTTGGTTTGAGTTAACGAAATCAGTGGTTTTTGCTTTCGCTTGGATTTTGTTTGTATCTAACCTGAACAGGAGGTTTTTATGCTAAAATTAGAACACGGTTTTGTTTTGATTTAACATGATGTTGCTGTCATTGGATATCAACAGCTCTGATTTGGTTCTTGTGATTTGATTGTTGAGACGATTTCATAGGATTGAATTGGCTTGATAAATATGATGTAGTCTATTAAATTGGAAAAACAACTCTGTTCTGTCAACATTTTCGTTTGGATTTGGATTATATCTGACCTGTGCAAAAGATCTCTTCGCCGAAATCATGGAACTGTGTTGATTCATAACGACTATGTTAAACTCAAACTGTTCAATTCGCTCTTGTTTTGATTGGATTGCTGCATATCTTGAGTTAGCACGATTGTTTTTATGAGTTGGATTCATATCGAAAATAGACTTGATGCTGCTCTGTTGATTTTAATTTTCAAAACGAGTTTGTTAAACTCAGATCGACATATGTTATCTCTGTTGAATTCGTATGAGAAAATTCGGTTAATAGTTCGTTTTGAAATGAATTCAAGTAATGATTTCGTTGAAAGTCAATCGATTTTGTCTGCCCCTAATTGACAATAACAAACGATTGAACGACTCTTACAGATCCTGTTATCAACCAATTAATTCCACTATGATTTCGTTTGTGATAATTTACATACCAGTTTTGATTTGATTCGCTAATAGCATGGATCGTTTGTATGTTTAATATAGTGCGATCAGTTTGAGAAAACGATCCTGTTAATTTGGTTTGGATTCGAAGTGATCTTGTGGATAGCTGAAGAAACTATTTGTGATTTCAATTGATTATGAAAATGATTTCATTACTGTTCGGTTATCCAATACGATTCTGTACACCCGATTTGGTGATAACGAATTAAACAGAGCATATCCATCTCTGTTATCATTTGATTTAGTTTGATTAATTTGCATACAAGTGTCGTTTTAAATGATGTTTTTAGCAATCAAATGTTGGTTTGATGGTTTGAATTTAATTCTTTAAAATTCGAATTGATTTTAATATGATTCTGTGTTTGATTTAGACCAGCTACAAAATCGCAAGATTCTGTAGCTAGTCTTTAGAATTAGATTTTTATCAATTTTATCAACAAAATATCCTCTTAACCTGTCCATTTTTTACTTCTTTCAGGTACATTCGAATTGCATTGGACATGCTGTGGCAGTCTAGGAGATATTTGTGTGATACAGTTTTATTTTAGGTTCCTAGTTTAGTCAGACTTGGGATATCATCCCAGATTTTCTGTAAACAGTTTTGATAACTTCCACATGGATGTTTTACCCTGTAGGAGGTCTTTAAATACTTATTATTTTTGGTAATAAGGGGCATCCTCACTTGTGGGAGAACCAGGCTATGGATTTTTGATACAAACTAAGACGAGAGTTGATGTCTTGTAACAGCTTTCGCTTTCAATATATCAAACTTTTGTTTCAAGTTTTATGTATATCAGTTTGCAGTTGATTATAGACTACTTTAGCTATCATAATCTATTGCAGGATGATATGATTTGATTAATGTGTTATCCATATCTGATTTCTTTCATTATTATTTAAAGTACAACAATCACTTTGTTTCAGTTGATGAATCACAGATTTCTCTTCTTCGTTAATTGAATCATTTTGTATGAATCTTTGCATACAGATTTATCTAACTGTGAAGATTTATAAATCATAAGGTTGTTGTAAATTTTTATGTCTTGTTTGTCCTGTAATCATATTAGAAGAACACAACTGCTTCTAGTTTACGAGAAGCTCGTGGAGAATTCGGTGCGGGTTTCCTCCCTCCGATCAGCTAAGAAAATCATTACATACAGGACAAACCTGGAGCGTTTCTTCAGGTCAGTTTATTATTTATTTGGTAGTTAATTTGTTAGTATAATTTAAGTAGTTTAGTTAGATATATGTGTAGTTTAGATTTGTAGTTAGAGTTAGTATATTAGTTGTTTAGTTTAGATAGTTTTTATTTTATTTATTTTTCATAAAATCGTAAAAATAAAAAAAACAATAGCTCTCGCTGTCTTAGGACAGAATACAAATGAGTTTTTCAGGTTTTCATTCAAATCTGTAAATTGTAAATATTGTACATTTGTGAATAAGATTTATTTCTGTTAGTAGTTAGATATTTAATTTCTTAGAGTTAGCATAGTATTAGATAGTAGATTGTATATATAATAGTTAGATTTGTTTAGTTAGTTTTAATAGTTATTTTTAGTTAGATTAGTTATTTTAGAGTAGTTTTCTTTTGTTTCCTTAGGACTTAGATCGGCTAACGGAGCCGCTAAACCCGTCAGGGTGGTTCATCCCAAACGGCTTGGGTTATTTAGACAACCCCGGACCGGTTCCACTCTTCCAGTTGACGGACGGTCATTTTCGCCCGCCAACAGTTACCTACTATCGTACCCGATGGTTGGAGTTTAGTGATGAGTACAAGTGATTATTCACCATGGGTTTCAGTGGACGAGCTTTTGGTCAAGTCCTTGGGATTGACTAAAGCATATGTTACTTTCCAGTCTTACAGATGATTGCATATATTTCTGTTAGCCTTTCCCGATACTTTCATCATTGATAGCAGCACAAGGGGAGATAGACAGTGGAAGAGGACATGGAGAGTTGGTAGGCAGAGACCACCTGATAGGCGTGTCTTTATTGCATACAACAGGATAGGGGTGGATAATCAGAGACAAACAGTTGAGGTTTTGGGTGCGATGGAGAGTACCTTAGGCTGCAGGATAGAGGATATCTCACAGGGTGATTCAGATTCAGATTCTCATTGGGATGAGTATGGAGGGAGTCTAACAATTATCAGTATGGCACATCAACAGTTAGCGGGGATTGGAAGTGATAAACTTCCAAATTTTCCATGGGATTCGGGAGTCCATTTGATCAGTGGTTTGCTTCATTTTACCAGGATCCAGGAGTGGAGGATTCCATATGTATACAGGGTGCAAATAGTCATGATCAAAGTAGTGTAGCGTCAACGTAATGGTTCCTTTCACATATTGGCATGGGACCCCGGGGTTACAGGACATGGCATCTCATTCACTGAGGGAGGCGAGTGGATCTTTGCAGGGGAAAGTTACTTTGATTTTCCATTGAGCTTCAGTATTGAGGGGAGCACATCACTTGATGGTGATTCATTAGGGTCTTGTAGTACCTCACTATGGCAACAACAGGCTCAGTTGATGGAGGTTGTGTTGGGTTTGGTCTGGTCTTGGAGACTCATAGTATTGATATATCACAACACTATACTTCACAGGGCATGGCAGTTCACATCTTGATATGGGATCCATGGATTGGAGTGCTTGGTAGTTCAGTGTTTGATGGAATTGGTATACGAGTAGAGTGGTCGCTCGAGGGGTTGATAGAGGATCTATTGCACACGATCATACTACTCATCAGGACCGTTTGGGGGTCATGTGTGGTGAGCACCTAGAGGGGTCGCAGCTTGAGGGGAGTCTACCTTGGGTCACACAGGTGTATATGGGACCCCGATATCATATGCAGGTTGATTCAATTATTGCTTGAAGACAAGCAATTTTCTAGCAGGGAGGACTATAATGTCCCCACTTTTGGACATTATCCCATTACAAAGTGTTATGCCTACCAGAGTAGCTAGATATGGGTGACAACGAGTTCAAGAGGTATTGAGGGGTTTTATTGGGCCCGACTTGCATCGTTCATCATATTTCATCATCAGGATCCATTCTGCACAACTTAGCTTTGGTTTCGTTGCATTCCGACGGTTTCCGTAATTTTGAGTTATTATGGGTTATATTTTAATTAAATTCACTAAGAAGGTCGTATTGGGCATAATACTTGGAGAAACCTCTTAGTGTAATAGCTCATCAGAATCAGGAGGAAGAACACTACAGGATAGGTTGATGAGAAGTGACTTTCAATGGCCAGAGAAGCCATCAGGAGGGATAAATCACTTTTTAGAGGTAAAAAGGTTAATTAATTAATTAATTAAAGTGATTTAATTAATTAATAATAAAATAAAGTAAAAGTCACTTGGAGAGAAAAGGTGAATTGGGGGTATAAAAGAGAGATAGGTGCCTCTATTCTCTCATTGTGTTGATTATCAATTTGATATCTGGCTTCTTGCTAGTGAGCCCATGCACTTGGGGGTTTTGAGGGTTTTGATTGAACAAACCCTAGAGATTAACTCGGTGGTGAAAGATCCCATCCAACCTGGTCCAAGCTTGATCGCGGAGGTGAAATATTCCTCCCTCACCATTCTACATCAATTCTATCTCAGGAACATGTGGATTCTACAGGTTCATGGATAGGTGGTGTGCATTGTTGGAGGTTTTCTGCAGGTGGGGCACATCACTTGAGGGAGGAAGATCTGTTTTGGCTTGGGAAAGATAGATCCACAGTATATCTCATCCCTGGATTGATTGTCATTACCTTAGCATCAATTTGCATCAGTATTGGAGGGTATACTTCATCCCATTCACTCTATCATTCAGGAGGGCGAGTTTTCCCTTGAGGAGGGCGCAATGTCCATTAGAGATCTTGTGTTTTGGAGGGGAAGAACTTCCCAACAACTTGGGGATTTGGCATAGGGGTTTCCTAGTCCTCGATATACAATTTGGCAGTTGGTTTCAATGACTTAGAGGCCATATCCTTGGAGGCCGAATTATTGGTTTGCTTTAGCTAGTGGGGGTGCATATGTTCTTAGAGACATTGTTGTTTGGAGGTCTTCTAGTTGAGCAACTGCTTTGAGACTGCTCATCTTCTTGCCATCACCCGATCTACCTTCTCATAGAGTTTTGCAGAGCTTTGAGGCCATCAGAGAGGAGGTCGTACTTTCCTTGATCTGTTCCAGCTAGGAAGTGCACATTCAACTAGAGAGGGTATCACATACAACAAAGTGTATCAGTTGGGCTTTAGTATTACTTGGTCTACAACTTGGAGAGGCTTTTGGAAGACTGGATCTTCATCTATCTTGTAGCTTGGAGGCTTTATCAACCATACATCCTATTCTCTTATATGTATTCCGAATCTGCTCCATTTTGTATGAAGTTGGAGTTATATTATTAATAAATCAGATCTGAGGTATCTATGGCTATTTCTTGTGTTGTTGATCTTGCATCATTGTTGAGTATATTCCATTGCTATATCTTCACTATTTGTTGGATGCAAACACACATAAAACCTTCATCATAAACCCTAGCGCAACTCAAGAGACTAACATCAACAAAGTGTTTGACAAAATGCCAGAACTAGAACACATAAAATTAATTAAAAACTCAATGTTCCAATCAAATTGGCTTGGGAACATTACAATAACTCTCTGCAGAAATGGCTTCTTTCAGAGAAGCTTTGATACCATGTTGAAAAACTGATGCATGTAGGTAAATTTAACAAAATTTACAGCATACAACCAACATACCAATACATTTGCATATATGAGGATCACTGAAAGTAAGACAATCATAGAGAGAACACAAGTATACCATGGGAAACCCTCTTGGGCTAGAAAACCCGGCCAAAACTTCTCTTTAGATTATTCAACAAAGTACAATACCAGTACAAGACTTTAGATTAACTAGCTAGGACTCAGAGGGATGAAACAATACCTCTGTTTCGACACTTACAAACTTCACAAATAGTTGAACTAACACTTACAGTAACATCTTGGCAAAATCACTAAAAGATAGCTAGATTTCTTTCTTGCTGTAGCAGACTTATGGAAACTTTAACACAATATTTGTAGCAACCTTGTATCAACAAGGAACAACATAAGACTTCAACAAGAATATAGTACTTGCATCAGTAGTATATTTCAACAACTAGATGCCATATACCAGCATAATACTCCAACAACTAGCAACCATATACCAATAGAAGATTCCAGTAGATATCAGTCATATACCAACAAAATACTTTAGCAAATACATGCCTTGCCTCAACAAAAGACTCCAACAAAACAAAGTTATCCAAATGTTAAGTGAATGCCCCTTTTTATAGGTTGGTTTGGTTGCCCTAAGCATCTCCCCATAACAGTTGTCATACTTGCCCTCCTTTGGCTGCCAAGAGTCACCTCCTAATGTTACCAAGAGCCACCTCCAAAAGCTCCCAAGAGCCACCTCCTAATGCTCCCAAAGGTAACTTCCTTTGTCTCTTCTAGAGGCTGCCCTAAGTTGTTGTCTTAGGATTGTATGACAGTTGTATAACAACTGTCATAATACCACCCTAAGTAGCCCCCCTAAGTTGGCCACTCCAACCGCCCTAGGCAACCCTCTTAAGCAGCCTCCCTAAGTTGGCCACTACAATCGCCCTAAGAAACCCTCTTTGAGGTGCTATCAGGTTGTCTTGGCATAAGGTTGACACTTGTCATGTGTTTTATGCTTGACATAAAGTTAACACTATATCAAAACTTTATTTACATGGTTAGTTACAATAGGGAAAATAGCTTCCAAAGCTATATAATTCAATGAAACGGGGCATCCCTGCTAGTTGAGCACGGGTTGTCTTGCGAGGCCCCGCAGTCATCCTGCGAGGACCTCTGCGAATTGGGGGTTTGCAACCATCTGTTGGACCGATTTTGTGAGGAGATCAGTAGGTGGTTGACTGTTGATCGACGTTACTGGAACATAGCAGAGTAAGGCTTGGTGAGCCTTGGATCATTGGACACCATAGGTTGGCATCATTTCAGGTTTTTCTTGTGTGTTTCTATAGTAGATTGTGTAGCTTTCTGGAAACCATTAGATTTGTGTGCTCAATAGTGTTTTGCAGTTGTTATTACAACCATTAGACATCATTGTACCGATTTTGGGAGTTTTCCATCCATAATAAGATGCCATGATTATCTACTCCATTTTTGTGTAATGAATGTATGTTATATGTTTGACAATATTCCTCATTGTGCAAACTATCTATAAGAAGTTAACAACACATTCATATAAGAAGAAACAACAAATTTTTGGACAAAAATATATAAAATTCCCTCCTAGCCTAGTTGGGAACATTACAAACCGGAAATGATGTTTTATTTGCTGGAAATTGTATGGAATGGCAAGGTATGTAGTTTGATACATATTGCAAAAATTGCAGCCCTCAAAAGAAGGGTAGCCAGTCCTAAAATGCGAACATTATTTTTTCTCCAGATCTGAAAATGTGTTTGCATACTTTGTCTTCATTAGAGTGCATATTTTCATTGGAGGAGACTACAACTTTTTTTCCGAGGACAATAAATATGATTTTGCATATTTTGATGGGTTGTCGTATCCTCAAGAATACTACATCAACCCTATCAAACAATGGATAGAGAAGTATTGTAGGGCTTCATGCCATCCTTGGCATGATTGTTGTATTCATTCTCATCTCCATGAGCATATTTCAAATGTCAACTTTCTCAATGTGGAGATCCCAACATATGTGTATGTGGTGTTTGATATAGCCTTATTTTTGTTGGTGACCAAACACAAGGGAACAACTCATGGCATTGATGAAGTGTTTGCTTGGCTTCATTGGTTGTATGATTATACTTAGCATTTTCATTTTCTTATGTTAAGTAGAGTAGGGTAGACGAGATAAGCTCTTAAAAGCATTAGAATAGAAGAATAAAGTCAACAACCATGAGGACTAGATTTACTTCCATGTTGTCATTAACATTGTTGGCTTGTGACTTTTTATTGTAAAGCCAATTTTGAGCTATTTGATGTAATAAACCATATGAACATTGTATGTGGTGTTTAGGGATGTTGATATGTATCCATCCTGTCACATGGTTTCCTTGTTTCTTGAGTTTTTTGACACAGGTTTAACAACCAACCGTGTGTTGAAATATTGTAACTGCAAAGAGTATTCTATTTATTATTGATGTATTATTCATTATATCAATCCCCTTTTGTGGATTGATCATGTCGAGCATTGTAAATGACCAAATCCCCTTTTGCGGATTGGTCAAACCCTAATTGTAATATGCAAAATGAGAAGTCAACCCCCAGAATAAATTAAGGTGGTTCTAACCACTTGATGCAAGAGCATCGCTCCACCTCAACACATGCGCCAACATGTCAACACACAAACGCGGAATGGAGAAAGGGAGAGGCATCGACCCTCCCATTTTAAAAATTTGAAACAAATTGTTCGTGTTGTAACGCTGATAAATGCTAGGCCACACCTTTGTACAGGTAGTGGATAAGGTTACCTTAAATGGTTGCCTATAGCAGGCCCAGGTCGTAGTCAGGTCTGGGTGGACATTTAGGGAATGTAGCCGTAGGAGTATGGTGCCATAACTGAGATAGTGATAGCACTAAGGCGGTCTATGAGGATAAGCTCGGGGGAGCCCTCTTTTGTAATGGAGAGAGGAGATTGGAGAGAGAGATCTCAAGGTAAAGAGAGTCTTAGGAGGCCTTAGGAGGTCTTAGAAGTTCTGAGTGAGAGCTTGAGAGAACTGGAACTTTGTTACAGTCTAGTTTTTGTAAACATCTATATAGACACACAAAGATAATAGAAAAACAGTTTTTCTTGCATATTGTTGTTCATGTGTTTATGAATTTAATCAATGAATGCTGTAGATGTATGATAAGTTTCATTTACAGTAGGAAGATAGATTTCTCTATCTTTGTTTGAGTTTGTAGTATCATTCTGGGTTCTTTAGGCCATGCAAGGAGTGCACAATAGAGCATTGGAAGTTCTGTAGCGAGTGCAAGGAGTGCGCATCTGAACTCTGCGGAGTCAGGGAAGAACGTTCCAGGAGGGCGCACGAGAGTGATCACAAATTCAAAAAGGAGCCTCAAGGTTGTTGAACACCTTGGAGGTAAGACTGTGTAGAGAAGGCACATATAGACAAAACTACTGAAGGTTCTATAGAGCTCTGCCAGGTGGGCATCGAGCAAGTGCAAGGAGTGCACGAAAATAACTCTATTTCGAGTTCAGAGATAAGAGAAGTGTCAGAGGAAGACACTTACAAAGTCGCTGAATACTCTGTAAGCTCAGCAAGGTGTGCTTGAGCAGGAGGTTGCCAGGAGGGCACCAAATTTCCCTTTGAAGGGCAAGACAAGGGCCGAGTGCCTTAGAGATTTGAGCATTGACGAAAGCTCAAGAGAGATAGCGTTTCCAGAACACAGGCGAGACCCAAAGTTGCAAGGCTCGCAGGAGATAAATCGAAGGTCGAGACCTTCGAAACATTGAAATCTTCCAAGTCAGGAAGGAATCAAAAGCTCAGGGGGAAATATCTAGACCGTCTAATCAACGTCCAGAAAACGAGGAGCAAGTGCAGAGGAGGAAGGATCTCAATCGTTCGGTCCAAGCACAAGAGAATTGTAGCTGTCCAATCAAGGTAAAGTGCACTAGCATTAAAGCTTTGAAGGCACACATGAGGAACAAGGTCACGAAATTCCAAAATCATCGGGACCGTCCATCGTCAAGGAGGATACGTGGCGAGAAATCAACATTTTGCTGACTTGTGACTTGAAGGAGTCAAAGGTTGAGTCGTGAGAACTCGCGAAACATGAAATCGTGACATGATCTAAGCCATTGATCGAAAGGGGAGATCTGGACTGTTGATCCAGTGCCATCGCAATTTCGGCTATCGGGAGAACGGAGGCAAGGGGACTCCAAAGTCGCGAAATGCGAAATCTTGATTTGATCACAGCCGTTGACCAAAGGACGGATCTGAACCGTCAATCCAACGCCATCGCGATTTCGGCTATCAGGAGAACGGAGGCACAAAGACTTCCAAAGTCGCGAAACACGAAACGTCGATTTGATCGCAGTCGTCGATCAAAGAAAGATCTGGACCATAGGTCTAGGGTCATCGCGATTTCGGCTATCGAGGGAACAGAGGTAGTAGCACTCCCAAAGTCGCGAAATGTGAAATCGCGACATGCCTTCTGATCAGGCAAATGGTCACAGCCGTGGTCATGTAAAGGAAAGGGCTTAGCCAAAGAGCAGCTAGCGCCCGTTTGGCGTTGAGGTTCGAACAACGCTCAGGAGAGAAGCCGCGGGTCTCATACGACCTGCACATTTGGGGAAAGGACCTGTGTAAGTGGGTTTGGGGTCTAGCAAAGACCCAAAGAGTCAATCAGACTCAGTTTCTTGATCGATCCTAGACTCGGATGTCGCGCAACCCTTAGGAGAGAAGGGGGGTCTGCATCAAGTGGTATTAGAGCTGAAATTTTGTTTCCAGACAACATACAAAGGAGAGACGGTGACAGGAGATACTCTGATACCATCAAGTGGTATCAGAGCTGATTTTCGTTTGTAGATTTCAAATGAAGGGGATAAAGGAGATAGTCTGGTATCATCAAGAGGTATCAGCGTTGATTTCGTCTGCAGATTTCAGGCGAAGGAGATAGAGAAGACAGTCTGACTACATCAAGTGGTATCAGAGCTGAAGTTCACTTGCAGACAACAGATAAGAAAGAGGTGAAGAAGGCAGAGTGCGAACGCTCTGTGAGAAGGTTGTTGCATGGACATAGTAGTAAAAATTTAAATAGTCGGGTGAGCTGTGAGAGAAGATGGAGATGCTCTCGGATGTAGAGTGATCCATAGGCTTGCCAGGAGGGCAGGTAGAAGGTGGAAATGGCTACTGAAGGCCATGAGCGTGGTCGAAGAGGAGACCACCAACAGAAGAGTAAAGCAAAAATTGACAAGGAGCTCGTTGAAATAAGAGCAAGAATGGAACGACTGACATTGAAGATGCAACAGGAGGCAAAGGTACGCTGAAGGTACGAATGGCCTCTGAACAGGAAAGCCAAATGACCCGTTCAAAGGTTGTTGGCCAGGAAACAACAACAAGATTTGAGGAAGTGGCTGAGGTATGCTGAAAACCTCAATGACACAGAACTAGTTTGCATTTGTGAGCCAGAAGTTGGAGAAGCCCTCAGTGATCATGAAGGGAGATCAATTTCAAGTCTCATAAACTACCAGGAGGGAAGAGATGAATTTTCATATTGCCAGGTGGGCAATGATAAGAGATCAAGTGAGGATCTCTTAGACTATCAGGAGGACAACAGTGGAAATTAATATTCCCAAGTGGGCAATGATATGAGATTAGCAGAGGATTTCGTAAACTACCAGGTGGGCAATGGAAAGAGATCAGGTGGTGGTCTCGAATACTACCAGGGGAGTAGTGCCGAAAGTTCAGAATGCCAAGTGGGAAATGAGATGGGATCGGTTGATATCGTAGAATGCCAGGTGGGCAACAGAAAATTCCCAAATTGCCAGGTGGGCAGGGAGAAAGAAATGAGACTGTCCGAAAGTCTTGGGAGCTCAGAAGTGAGTTCATGTCAGTAAGGAGTGTTGATAGATGGAGATTCATGTGGGTTTGAAGACCATGTGAATGAGGACGATGAGAACTTGAATACTTCCATCACAAAGGAGGAGGATCAGAAGAGCGTTATGATCATTGGGGGAATTCATATATTCCTACCAGATAGCCCAGTTGAGGCCAGAGCCTGTCCTGCAGATGCAACAACAGAAGAAAGATAGCCAACAAACACTGTCAAAGAGCAAGAAATGGAGCAGACAATGATGTCTACCCCAGCAGAAGGGGATGAGCATTCAACATAATTGCTCAAAATTTTCAGCCAGGAAGCTGAAACGAAGATGACTGCAGCACTGAAGCCTGCAACAAAAGAGGAAGCAGACAACATGGATTTTGCTGATCTGTATGAAGAATTGGAAGCCCTAGAGAGGAGGGTGATAGTGCAAAGCTTGCACATCCAATAAGCTAAGTTGGAGACAGATGGAGGAGCATACCATCCTGGGGAGAAGCTGGAAGAAGTTGGGGTTGAACCAACACAAGGGGAGATGACAGAAGCCAATCTGCCAGAGGAAGAAGCTGAGCAACAACTCAGTGATGAGACTGCAACACTGAAGTTTGCAGCAGAGTGGCAAGCTAATGCCACAAGAGAAGAAAATGACATGGGGGATCATGATGATCTACTCACTGATAAGGAAGAATTGCAGCTGAGAAGACTGCATAAGAAGAACCAGCCACTGGAGCAGCTGGACAGAGTGATAGAGGAGATCATGAAGCTGATGTTGAGGTCAACAAAAGCAGTCAGCAAAGGGAAGTTGAACAAAGGACAACTTGCCATAGCAACAGGGAAGGAACAGAAGAAGCAACAACAACAACATAGCTGTAAAGGAGCAAGAGGACAACTCCAAGGGAAGGTTTGGCATCTAGGAGGGTTTCAACACTGGAGAAGAGGAGCTCATGATTTTCCCAGCAGGGGAGTATGATGCAGGAGCATCGCTCCACCTCAGCACATGCACCATCACGCCAACACACATACGCGCAATGGAGAAAGGGAGAGGCGCTGACCCTCCCATTTTTAAAATTTGAAATAATCGTATATGGATTATTTGTGTTGTAAGGTTGATAAATGCCAGGCCACGCCTTTGTACAGGTAGTGGATGGGGTTACCTTAAATGGTTGCCTATAGCAGGCCTAGGTCGTAGTCAGGTCTGGGTAGACATTTAGGGAATGTAGTCGTAGGAGTATGGTGCCATAACTGAGATAGTGATAGCACTAAGGTGGTCTATGAGGATAAGCTCGGGGGAGCCCTCTTTTGTAATGGAGAGAGGAGATTGGAGAGAGAGATCTCAAGGTAGAGAGAGTCTTAGGAGGGATTAGGAGGTCTTAGAAGTTCTGAGTGAGAGCTTGAGAGAAATGGGACTTTGTTACAGTCCAGTTTTTGTAAACATTTGTACAGACACACAAAGATAATAGAAAATCAGTTTTTCTTGCATATTGTTGTTCATGTGTTTATGCATTTCATGAATGAATGTTGTAGATGTATGATAAGTTTCATTTATAGTAGGAAGATAGATTTATCTATCTTTGTTTGAGTTTGTAGTATCATTCTGGGTTCTTTAGGTCGTGCAAGGAGTTCACAATAGAACATTGGAAGTTCTATAGCCAGCGCAAGGAGTGCGCATTTGAACTCTGCAAAGTCAGGGAAGAACGTGCCATGAGGGTGCACCAGAGTGATCACAAATTCAAAAAGGAGCCTCAAGGTTGCTGAACACCTTGGAGGTAAGACTGTGCAGAGAAGGCACAGAGAGACAAAACTACTGAAGGTTCTGTAGAGATCTGCCAGGTGGGCATCGAGCAAGTACAAGGAGTGCATGAGAAGAACTCTATTTCGAGTTCATAGATAAGAGAAGTGTCGGAGGAAGACACTTACAGAGTTGATGAATACTCTGTAAGCTCAGCAAGGTGTGCTTGAGCAGAAGGTTGCCAAGAGGGCACCAAATTTCCCTTTGAAGGGAAAGACAAGGGCCGAGTCCTTTAGAGATTCAAGCATTGACGAAATCTCAAGAGAGATAGCGTTTCCAGAACGCAGGTGAGACCCAAAGTTGCAAGGCTCCCAGGAGATAAATCGAAGGCCAAGACCTTCGAAACATTGAAATCTTCCAAGTCAGGAAGGAATCGAAAGCTCAAGGGGAAAGATCTGGACCGTCTGATCAACATCCAGATAATGAGGAGCAAGTGCAGAGGAGGAAGGATCTCAACTGTTTGGTCCGAGCGCAAGAGAATCCTAGCCATCCAATCAAGGTAAAGTGCACTAGCATTAAAGCTTTGAAGGCACACAGGAGGAACAAGGTCACGAAATTCCGAAATCATCGGGACCGTCCATCGTCAAGGAGGATACGTGGTGATAGATCAACGTTTCAATGACTCGTGACTCGAAGGAGTCAAAGGTTGAGTTGCGAGAACTCGCGAAACGCAAAATCGCGACATGATTTGAGTTGTTGATCGAAAGGGGAGATCTGGACTGTTGATCCAGTTCCATCGTAATTTCGGCTATCGGGAGAACGGAGGCAAGGGGACTCCAAAGTCGCGAAACGCGAAATCCCGATTTGATCACATCCGTTGACCAAAGGACAGATCTGAACTGTCAATCCAGCACCATCGTGATTTCGGCTATCAGGAGAACGGAGGCACATAGATTTCCAAAGTCGTGAAATGCGAAACGCCGATTTGATCGCAGTCGTCGATCAAAGAAAGATCTGGACCGTAGGTCTAGGGTCATCGTGATTTTGGCTATCGGGGGAACAGAGGTAGCAGCGCTCCCAGAGTCGCGAAACGTGAAATCGCGATACGCCTTCTGATTAGGCGAATGGTCACAGCCGTGGCCACGTAAAGGAAAGGGCTTAACTAGAGAGGAGCTAGCCCCCGTTTGGCGTTGAGGTTCGAACAACACTCAAGAGAGAAGCCGTGGGTCTCATACGACTTGCGCATTTGGGGAAAGGACCTGTGTAAGTGGGTTTGGGGTCTAGCAGAGATCCAAAGAGTCAATTAGACTTAGTTTCTTGATCGATCCTAGACCGTGAGGTCGCGCAACCCTTGGGAGAGAAGGGGGGTCTGCATCACCACCTAGAATGAGAAGTCGGCCCTGCCAGTGAAAAGACACTTCCTTTCAGCACTTGCCAGATTGTATAAATAAAGGAGGCCAACATCTCATTTGTTCACTCACTCACTTGATCATCCAGAGTGCAAGTTTGGAGCTGCACTTGGAGAAGAAGGAAGAGAGAGAGAGAGAGAGGCGCATTACTTGGGAGAGGACTTTCTGTAGTGTTTGGTTTATTCTCTTGGCATTGTATTGGCTATCTATATTAAGGAAGTTTTTGCTGGGTTTTCTTCCCCATGAGGGTTTCCCAGGATAAATGATGTGTCTCTTGTGATTGTGTTTTTCTCAGTAATCCTATCTATGCTATGGTTATCTAGTGAATTGAAAAGAAACCTAATAATAGATTAAACTCTAACATGCTTTCAGAGCTAAGCTGAAGAGAGCATCTTTCACAAGAAGAAGAAAAACGTCACTATTGTCGTACATGAAAATTAAGGCTTTTTATTGAAGAAGAATTTCAGCGCAAAAGCCATCTAGAAAAGTGCGCCCTAGCTCAAGGAACTCTTTGGCACCTTCAACGTGTTAAAGTTTCTGCTATTATTAGGTTACTTTCAATTTACTAGATAACAATAACATAGATGGGATCACTGAGAGAAACACAATCACATAAGTACACACACATTTATCCTGGGAAACCCTCAAGGGGAAGAAAACCCAACAAAACTTCCTTAATATAGATAGCCAATACAATGCCAAGACAATGAACCAAGCAATACAAAAATTCCTCTCCCAGAGATGCGCCTCTCTCTCTCTCTTCCTTCTTCCGACAACTGGTAATTGCAACTTCCTTCAAAATTTGCGCACTAGACGAGTGAGTTGTGTGTGTGTCCAAATGAGGTGCTGGCCTCTCTTATTTATACAATCTGGCAGGTGCTGAATAGGTGTCTTTTCACTGGCGGGGCCGACTTCTAATTCTGGGTGGTTATAACCACTTTAATATATTCTGGCTAGGTCGACTTCTCATTCTGGGTGGTTATAACCACTTTAATATATTCTGGGGCCGTCTTTTCATTTAGCCTATTACAATTAGGGTTTGACCAATCCACAAAAGGGGATTTGGTCAATTACAATGCCCGACATGATCGATCCACAAAAGGGGATTGATCTAATCAATAATAAATATATTTTATCTTTATCCACAAAAGGGGATAAGAATATTCTTTGCAGTTACACAATATTTTAACACTCCCTCTTAACAAGAAGGATATTCTTTATCTTTTGACAGGTCACCGGATGTCAACATCAACTAGCTTCCTCTTCATTGACAATTAATCTCTTCTGTTGGTCTGCAAGTCTAGATTCTTCGTGTGTGCAATCTGCCCATAACTTATCAAACTTGGGTAACTTGCTTCTTGCACACAGTCCTTGTACAAAAGGAATCCAAAATGTTGGAAACCCATTTAGGGTTGTGGTTACAAGTTCCTTGTCACTAATGACATCTCCAATAGCTGCAAGCTGATCTCTAATCTGAGAAACTCTTGTTAATGTTTTATGCCATTATTATAGTTCTTTGCATTTCAATAGATAAGAGCATAATAAGAACAAGATCACTGAGAAATACATATCCACAAGAGACACAACATTTATCCTGGGAAACCCTCTAGGGGAAGAAAACCCAGCAAAACTTCCTTATCACAAATAACTTATACAATGTTCAAGAGATAACTCAAACCAATACAGAAAGTCCTCCTCAAGTGATGCGCCACCCTTCTTCTCCTCTCTCCAACTTGTAATTGTAGCTTGCCTCATAAGAGAATGAGCAAGTGAAGTGTGTGTAAGAAGTGAAGCGCTAGCCTCTTATTTATATCAATCTGGCACGTGTGAAGAGTCACCATCTGGAAGGGCCGACCTCTCACTCTGGGTGGGTAAACCCACCTTTAATTAATTCTGGCCCTTCCATTATAACTACTGGGGCCGACTTCTTATTCTGCACTTTGTAATTGTCCGATGACCAATCCGCAAAAGGGGATTTGGTCCTTATAC
>ML816955.1:57329-79697 GCA_009831015.1 Picea engelmannii
ATCTACGGAATACCTAAAAACATTGTATATATTGTATGGTGAATGGTGAAATTCGATATAATGAATATAAGAAAGGTTTTCCCGATTGAGGGTTTCCGGTATAAAATCTCTGTGTACTCTGTGTATGAGCCATTGATTAAATTCTGTTTTTCTTAAGAATCTATATGCATTGCTTTACTTCACAAGTTTAAAACTTACATGAGCTGGGAAAGTGAGGCGCTTGGCCTCCAGAGGCCTAAAATGATGCCCACACATGCCACCAGGCTCACAAATGCCTCCAAAGATGAAACCCTAGCTCTGGATGACGTTTAGGGCTATCATGGTGATGTCCAGGGCCCTCAAGGGCTAATGTCCGTGTGGGAAGAGCAAGGTCCCCTGGGTCTAGGTCTTCCAGGATGCCTCCAAAGGCAACATCCTTCTTTCTCCCGGTGCAAGTGCTTTAATCTCTTCTTACTCCTGGCTGGGGTTTCAACATCCATCTGTGGGCTTTAAGCCTCCATGAAGGTCTGAGCTAATCATTCCCTCATGTGTACCTGTCCACCGAGCAATGTCCTGCAACAACAAGTACACCCTCCGAGGGTTCATAAGTCACAGGGATCATAGCATGTAAATCACATCCAATAATTAAATTACCCAAACATGTGCATCAAACCCCCCCTTAACCCAGAAAAATGCTCAAAGATGTTATGCAATTTGACAAGTTAGGTTTGGAGAAGGTTTCAGGGTGTCCTATTTGGCCAACCTCTCTTAAGTTTGGGGTGTTTCCCAGGTGGAATCTAGTCCAATTCATGTAAGTGTATGATGTGGCATGGGTAAATATTTGGGCATGGGGTGCATGTAATAACAAAGAAATGTAAAGTCTTACCTGTGGGTGCCTTTATAGAGGGCGAGTTGTACCTTGTCATAAATGCAATTGTTTCCTAGCCCATTCATTGCCTTTTACTCTTAGCTTTATTTCTTTTGATCTTTTGCTCTTCTGCTTCAAGGGAATAGTTAAGGGCCACTGTCCTGGCTTGATGACCAAAGGTGACAATGTTATCCACAAACATTTCATGAAAATGAGAAGGT
This sequence comes from Picea engelmannii, assembly GCA_009831015.1. Taxonomy (NCBI): domain Eukaryota; kingdom Viridiplantae; phylum Streptophyta; class Pinopsida; order Pinales; family Pinaceae; genus Picea; species Picea engelmannii. The sequence goes on from ML816955.1 coordinate 58,398, forward strand.
TGGCTCGTGATGAGACCCCCTTTCTCTTGGCTATGCCACCAAGAGCCACTATCCTGGCTTGGTGACCAGATAGGTGGTACTATCATACTGCTACATGCCTATGGTCATAATAGGTCGGCTCGTGATGAGACCTCCTATCCATCAACTAGTATCTTGAGTGTTCATGTTATCTTATGGGTCCTATTGCCGTCTTTATACACACTTGCAAACGTGAGCTAAGTCCAACTCACTTAGTGTGTCCTTGGAGGCACAATGCCTAGGTTCAAAGCCCACGTTGTCACTTTGACTTGAACCTCTTCCGTCTAGGCTTACTCCTAGGGAAGCCAAGGGGGGTAGACCCTAGTTTCTAGATGAAATTAACGTTATGTTCTAGGAGTTGGGTTTAAATAGTTTAAGGTTGGGGGAAAATCTATCCTATGATGCAAAGGCATCAATGCAATATGCAACAATTCAATTATGACAAGCAAAGCCTTTTCCTAGGACAACTAGGACTAGTGCCTAAGATTGGGCAAAGGGGTCAACTAGAGTTTGAGGGAGTTTGATTACAAAATGATTACAAAAGATTTCAAGGAGTACAACTATTCCACAACAATGTTAGATACAAATACTTACAACTAAAGAATAGAATGATAGCTGTTACAACAACTATAAGCAAAAGCTATACAACAAGATTCACAATTACAACAAGAATATCTAAGAGTTACAAGATACAAAGATACAAAGAGATATAAGATGAGTAGATGATACAATAGCTACAACAATGAATGTTCTAAAACTATCACAAGATTATACAAATAATACAAAGAGATTAATTAACCATGTGCTTGTATGTGCAAGAATTAAGGAGATTCAAAACATGAAGATCATCAACACATCAAGCCAAGCATGCCCCAATAACACTTACTCTATTGGACTGCTTATCAATGGCAACCACAACACTCAAGACCCAACAAGATAGTGCCTCCAAAGAGGATGCACAACCTCTTGAGGGATCACACCACAAAGAACACTAATTAAATAAGATATGCTTTTAAAGAACAAGTGCTCCAAAACATATAATATGACGACTTAGGTGATTAATCCACAAAACAAAAGCTATACTTGCATGTATATGTAAAAGTGAAAGAGTGCTTACAAGTGTTACTTAGATTCCAACCTACAAGATATACCAATAAAGAAGATGCTCAAGTGTTTAGTGAATTAAAGAGTTGATTAAAGATTATTAAGTGTTGAGTTACTCCTAGCTAAGTGTCAACCCAAAATTCTCCTCCCCCATTTACCAAGTGGCTGCTGGATGCTTAAGAAGTGAGGCAACGCGGCCTACCCTAGCTTCACAGGTTAACCCTAAGATCTGAGTACTCTCGGAAAGGACGTCGCGCGCCGTGAGACCATCCCCGGCCTAGCACCTTCCGTTGCCTTCCTCAAACCCCGTTTTAAATGGTGAAGATGGTGAATTATGGTGTCCTATTAAGTCTAGTAAGTTATTAGGCCTATGGACTAAGTGTTTTTAGGTGTGTTTAAATGATTTTTACTTGCTCAGAAACTGTGAAATATTGCCAAAATCCGAAACTTTTATCCAACAAGAAAGTTGCTCTAAATCATGAGATTATAGCATGGAAAACAAATAAGGAACTTGAAAAGACTTGCTGAAATGAAAAGGTTACTTCTACACCATTAACATACCCATGTGTGTTTGCAAGTTTAGAAGAAAATAAATGCTTAAAGGACAAGAGCTTGCAAATGAAAAAGATTTGCCTTAAACCATCACCATTTACCCATATATGTATTGCATTAAGATAAGTGCTTAGAAAAAAGAAACTTGCAAAATGAGAAACTTAAGGCATGAGAATGAATCTATGCCTCCATGGGCTTAAGCTAAAATTTAGTTGTGTGAGATCTACTTCTAGATGATTTTAACCATGAGCATAAACATATCAAAAGTACACAACTAAACTAGCCATACTATATTGGGGGTTGGCTTTGCCAACTTCTCATCCAAGGTGTAGGCAATAAGGAAAATAAGACTTGAAATGAAGTGCAAAACCTACAAACCATTCACAATGGCACAAGGTGGAGGCAAGTCTTCCTATTTTGTGCCAAAGGGGGTTGGGATTTAAATAGTTAAACTACCACTAGAACAATCCTAGCCACACAACCTTGCCCTAATGACAAGTGGGGCAAAAGAATGAAAATATTGTAGAAAATTTAAAGTACACCCTAGCCTCACGATTTTGGGGGGTTGGCTTTGCCAATCTCTCGAGTCTCACCCAAGGAGTAGGCACTAACAACTTTACAAGAAAAGAAAACTTATTACAAGAATGAAAGCTTCAAGGGAACTTCTCGGGGGCTTGCTATAATGCTAGAAAGAAAGAGGAAAAGTTGGGTTTTCGTTGCTCAATCAAAGGAGGAGCCTTTGGTGTGTTTTGTGACTGAAAATTGATAGCATAACCCCTTGAATTGGTAAGAACCTACCAGCAAGCTATTGCTTGCTGGAAATGTAGCACAACACACAAGAAAGTTAATAAAACTCTCGTTTTTCAACGGAAATTCCCTACATACAAATTTCAAAAAAAGTATTGAATTGATGTGACGTATCTAAGATTATAAGAAAAACCGAATCTGATATGAATGAGCAGAAAATAAGATAGGAAATGAAAGACTATTAAGTTTGGGAGAGCTATGAGGGTAACTTCGTGCTTGAAGCTATCCCAACAAAACCCTTGAAGTAAACCTGCAAACTCTATAACACAATGTGAGATACAAGAGTAGAGAATGCGTTGCATAAGCAAATAACATAAACTAATTTATATCATTACCTACCCAACACATGTAGGCCAACAACTACACTATTGCCTAACCTATCCAAGTAAACTAATTTACCCAAGAGATCTACCCAATATTCCACAAAATGCATAAAGAAACAATATCACCTCATGTGCATGGAAGTAGCAAGACTAATCTTTGTTACTTCATAATCCTCCAAATCCTTTCTATTAATCCAAGGGAGAGACTTGCAGCAACTAGTTGCTCCAAATCTCTCAAGAGCAAAATGGACAAATGAGAGAGAGATGAGGCAAAAATCTGATAGCATAACAATAGCTCAAGAGATGGTGAAGAAATGAGTGAGGGAGGGGTTGTATTTATACCTCTATAGGCAAACCGACCCCTCTTGGATCAATGCCAAGTGTTGCAACACAAGGCAAGGTGGGGATCTCAAGGAGGGAGGGCACAACTTTAGGGTTTTGGACATGGATATGTGAGGTGGATGTGAGGTGGAGAGGGTGGGACACACTCAAAGGGTGACGTGGGAGGTCTAGGAGGGCACACATGTGGAGAAAGGGGCCCACACACCAAGCCATGGCAAGTTACCACGTTTTTGCATGGAGAGGGGGGTGCAAATCCCCCTAGGGGCGTGACAATTTGAGTGAGTGAGTGGGTAAGTGGGTGTAAAAAGGTTGGGCAAGGTTGGTTTAGGTTAGGAAACATCTCTCTCACCATTTTCCATCATTACTTTACCCTATTAGCTCATAAATTACAAAAATGACATTTTTCCTGTGTCATGACTTAGCAATTAAAATTGTTGTTTTGACTGATTGAGACTCCTGGTGGACAAACACCTAGCAAAAGTTGTCCGACTGAGATGAAACTTGGCCCAAGGGTGTAGGGGGTCTCATTCCATTTCTTTTGAGCACAAATACCCCGAGCAAAATTCCAAGGACCTAGTTTTTACAATATTTGCTCAAAAATAATTAAAATTAATTAATTAAATTACCCAACCTTAGGCAATTTTAATTAATTAAAAAAAATCTATCTCGACTCGACAGAATTCCGTGAAACTTTTTGAGACATCATACACGGTCATTTACATCATTCCTAAACACTAACTACCAGAGGATAACTCCATTAGAACTCCTTTCACCACTTTGGAAGAATTATTGCTGGTGGGAGTGAAAAAGTCAAGGGAAATTAATAAGGCTGAAAAGCCAAATTAATAACCCGAGGATTAAAAAAAACTCAGTGAAAGGAACTCTCCTAATGAAGAAATCCCAAAGTAACTGACCTAACTATGATCTATGCAGACCTATTACATTATTAACCCACGCAGGGGTGCGGAAATTTCGTTTATAAAAATATGTGCTGGAGGCAAAAATTGCCCAGCAGAACCAAATAGTCTTCGACATGTTTGCATCTGTTGATGCATATATTCATGGTACATGGAGTTGACCCCCTAGTTGAATAGGCGGTCAACATCTGGCTCCACATGGGGACGTGTGTTCGATTTTCTCACATGGGACGGAGAGCATACGAGAATCCAGCATCTACAAAAAGGTGCTCACCAATATCCAACATAAGCATACATATATACAATAAAATAAATAAATGCTATAAACAACATCTACATAATGAAATAATTAAAGTACAAATCATAACTACAGAATGAATCTATGATATAGAAATAATTCTAAGTACATATCAACATAATGAATGAAACAATACAAAATTGAAATATAAGGAGAAGGGTTAGAGATACGTTACAGAGGGTGTCCCTATGGACACTAAGTTGCCCATCATCTGAAGAAAAGTTTGAGCTGCTGCCCATTCCACATAATGTTGATGGGCTCACCATCCAAATGGCTGAGATGAAAAGAATTAGGCCCTGCTACTTCTCGGATCACATATGGACCCAACCACAAGCTGTGAAACTTGCCATGTTTTCCTGGCTTTTCTCTGCCTTTATCCCATAACAACACTGTATCCCCAATCATGAAATCCCTCTGCCTAGATGATTTGTCAAAATCATTCTTTACCTTACTCTGATTTCTGCAATTCTGATCATAAGCCTTTCGTCTGATTTCATCTAACTCAACGACCTGATTGACCCTGTTCTGAACCACATCCTGCTCTGTGGAAAGATTCTCAACTGACCCATAAGTTGGAAGTTTAAGGTACACTAGAAATCTAGCCTCTAATCCATACACTAACTCAAAGGGACTCTTTCTAGTTGCTGCTTTCTTTGTTATTCTGTCAGCCCATAATGCATGTTTAATTTTACTATCCCAAGATCTCTTGTTTTCATCGACTATCTTCTTAACTATGGTCATTAAGTTTTTGTTACTTGACTATGCTTGACCATTTCCTTGGGGATAGTAATCTGATGTGTGTGATAAGATAATGCCATATTTGAAACAAAAAGAGGACATCTCAGCTGAACAAAAGGCCTTGGCATTATCTGTTACTATTTTTGATGGGACCCTAGATCTAGTTATAATTCTGTCTTTTAGGAAATCCATCACAACCTTATCAGTTGCTGACTTGGTAGGAATGGCTTCAACCCACTTGGTAAAGTAATCTGTTGCTGTGATAACCCATGAATACCCATTACTCGAATTATCATTAAACTTCCCGATGAAGTCCAAACCCCACTGTTGAAAAGGTGCTTCAACCACAATTGGTTGCAAAGGGAGAGCTACTAACTTCTGCTTTCCTGTGAAAAGCTGACATGGCTTACATTTTCGAACAAACTGATGTACAACTGAAAATATTGTGGGCCAGTAATATCCTACTCTAAGGATTTTGTGGGTAGTAGTTTTAGCAGCAAAATGTCCACCACAAAACCCTCCATGGAATTCATCCATTAGTTTCTTTGACTCAACGTCATCCACACATCTAAGGATAACCCCATCGGGATTCTTCCATCCTAATCCATCTCTAGTAAGGACATACTTAGAAGATTTTAACCTTAAAGCCCTTTTTCTTGTGTCATACTAGATGGCTTGGACAAGTTAGATTCTTAAGATAAAAGATGATCTCTGTATACCATTCTACTTGTTCAAGCTTCAGTAAGTTAGGCGGAAATTCTTCATCATTAATTTGACAAACCATACCTAAAGCCTTCTCATTACTTTCTGTCAACATTTTAGCTAAGCCTTGACCCTTAATCAGCTTTGGAGGTTTGATTTCCAAATCATACTCTTGGATCTTAGCAATCCATCTACCCCTTCAGTCCAATCCTTCTACTTGAGATAGAACATCTTTAACCGCAGAATTAAGAACATAACCAATCACTTTGGAATATTCGATGAAGACTCTGAAATGTTTGAGTGATTTCACTAAGGCATAAGCCTGTTTCTCAAACATGGGATACTTAAGCTATGAATTTTGCAAGGCCCTACTCATATATGCAATGGGTTGATCATGGCCTTGATCATTTTTCTGAAGCAACACACCAACAATAGTGTCTTCAGAAGCAAAGGAGAAAATTTGAAAGTCCTTGTTATAGTTTGGGCTAATAAGGACGAGAGCTTCACATATGGCAGTCTTGATACATTCAAAAGATTGCTTACTTTCTTCACTCCATTCAAATTTAACATCCTTCTTAAGCAACTTATATATAGGTTTCATGATCTCAGCATAGTTATGAATGAACCTATGGACAAAATTGGTTTGTCCTAAGAAGGATTGGAGAGATTTCTTTGACATAGGCAAAGGCACCTTTCTAATGGCTTCAACTCTCTCTGGGTCTAACTTGACCCCATCTTTTGAAATTATGTGGCCCAATAATTTACCTTCAGTCACCCCAAAGACTGACTTAGCAGGATTTAGAGAAATCCCAAATTCTCTACATCTGTCCAAAACTTGTCTACGATGGTCAATGTGAGTTTTCCCATCCTTAGAAAATACCGTTAAATCATCCTGATATATCTCAATCAATTTCCAAATCAACCCCTTAAAGGCATAATCCATAGCTCTTTGAAGAGTAGCTCCAACATTTGATAAACCAAATGGCATTCTAAGATATTCAAAGGTTCCCCATGGAGTAGTAAAAGTGGTTTTATGCCTATCTTCTGCTTTAAGTTTATTTGATTATAACCGGAAAAGCTATCAAGCATGGAAATCATTCCTGATCTTGTTACTCTTTGAAGTAAAGTTTCCATCTTGGGGAGGGGGTAGTGGTCTTTTGTGCAAGCAATGTTCAAATTCCTGAAGTCAATGCATATATGAATCTTTCCATTCTTCTTCCTAGCAACAACCAAATTTGAGCACCATGAAAAATGTCTAGTTTGGGCAATGATGCCTGCCTCTAACATTTTCTGTAGCTCCTGTTGGACCAAAGGAGCTAACTTGGAGTTCATTTGCCTCGGTTTTTCTCTAAAGGGCTTGGTTTCTTCCTTTAGAGGAATCACGTGCTGAATTACATCCTCCCTATAGACTTTGAGCTCATCACAACTCAAAGCCAAAACATCCCTATACTCTTTTAATAACTTAACAATTTCATTCCTTTCCTCTATAGGGGTAGTCTTGCCTATCTTTATCATCCTAGGCTCTTCATTAGTTCCAATGTTGATTTCTAGGTGATCACATAGTTTTTTCTTTGACTCTTCTTTTTGCTTGTGACCATCTTGTCTATCAAAGTCCTTTTCTAAGGACACAACTCGCCTAGGAACTATCTTTAACTTATCATCATCTCCAGTATAATTACAACCCTCCTCTTTTACACTGATGCCGAAATCCGAAAACTCATGCATATGAGTAAAGAACTTAATAACCTGTTTGTCATCATCAAAAACTTGCCAATGACTCATGTTATCGGGAATTGAGGGTCTAAAAATCACTTCCACCGAAATATTTTCATCAATCAAACTATCTAGAAGCTGAAGTGTGGAAGCGGCTACTGCAAGTTCATCTGCCTTTGAATTCTGTTCTCTAGGAATAGCAATCGGGTTTAAAGCATCTAGATCATCAATAGAGTCCCAAATTGCATTCTAATACCCTTTCAATCTCTCAGACTTGCAAGCAAATTTATTCTTTAGTTGTTGTATGACCAAGTCTGAATCCCCTTTGATATTTAGGCATTTCACACCCATATCCTTACAAATTCCTAAACCAAGGAGCAAAGCTTCATACTCAGCCATATTATTGGTTGCATCAAACTCCAATTTATAAGAAAATTTAAACACTTTACCATTTGGGCTTGAAGCACAATTCCATCACCCTTTCTTGCTCTAGAAAAAGCACCATCAAAATTCATGTACCATATCCCATCAACTCTATTATCTTGAACTTTATCCTCTAAGGGCACAATAGAGTTAGACAAGATGGCATAATTACCAAGACCTTCGTCATTATATTTTAACTCGTTTTTGGGGTTTCTTGGGTCCTCAATATGATATCTTCTAAACACCTCCCTAGTCAACTTGAAAGTGTTCCCATATGGAGTAGGGATGGTAGCATAAGATAAATCCATTTGTAAGTTACCCCCAAATCTGCAACTGCCTTTCCATTCAAAAGCATTCCCCGAGCATCCAGAACATCAATCACCACAATGTCCATTTCAAACATGATATCCATAAATATTGCTAAGTGTACTTGCAAACCCTTAATTAATCCATGCACTTCAATCGTTTTACTATCCATGGCACAAATGTTATGATAAGGTCGAGATATTCTTAAGTTCAACTATTCCATTACTTTCTTAGACATAACATTAGAGCTTGCCCCTGAATCTAGCATGCAATTGTGTAATACTTTGTCATTTACAAGTAAAGAAAGGTAGAAAGACAAATTCTTCTCATTTCCCCTATCCCAATTCTGTAAAATCACTGGTGCGTCTTGGTAAGCCACTAGTGGTTGCTTATCAACAAAACTCTTAGGAGGATCTTCTATGGCTTTAAGTAGTTTCTCCCTTTGAGAAGGGATCTTCATAAGTTCTAAAACTGGAACTAACATCTTTGCATTACTCAACCAACCACCTAAGTCAATATTCAAATCTGAGTTAATGTGCACATTTGACTTAGAAGGAATTTGAGATACCTTGGGAACACTAGTTTGACCTTTATCTTGACCTTTATTTCCATTCCTTTGGTATGTAATGCCTCCATACTTAGCCATTTCTGAAATCTGTTGGGGTGTGGGCTTGGGCCCAAATTTTTCTGTTGCCTATTTAACAACATTATTCATGAAGTTCACATTACTCCCATGTTCAACAAAATCCATCCAATCATACATGCCCACATTGTATTTCCTACCACACATTTATTTGTTCATTTCCTTGATTTCCATAATCATCATCATAACAACCCTCAAGGAAAACTGAACAAGTCATTTCCTCATGAAATTCACCACAAGGCCTACAATAAGGTATGGAGTGATGATCTACCAAGTTGGTGGATTCAAAAGGATTAGGTGGTCTTTGATCATTTTGGGGAGGTCTCTTGGGCCACTTATCATTTGGCTTATGTTGTTGTCTATTATTTTGGGACCTCTCCATAGTGATCAACCTATTTTGCAAGGCATTGATCTGATTGGCATGGTTTATCTCCATTTGCTTAATCAACTGGGTCAATTCTTTAATCCCATCACTTGATGACTCTTGACCCTCAACTTTCTTCTTCTTTTCCTCACCTACCTTTGAGGAAGAACCTCTTGTGAAACCAGGAATGTTGGATTTCCTGGCCTCTTGCATATTCTTATCAATTCTTATAGCTGTAGTTTGTGATGCTTTCAAGGTTTGAGGATTCTTATCTCTTAAGGCATACCTCATTTCCCCTTCAAATGCCTCTATGTAATAAATCAAAATTGCAGTATCTAAAGGCAAAATATCAGCATGAAGGCTCTTCACCAAGCTATTAAACTTAGTGTTAAATTCTTCCACAGTTTCATTTTCCTTTTTATGACTAGTGGTAAGAGCAACAAGCTGGAATCTATGTTCTTTTTGATCACCCCATCTCTTCCTAAATTCATCCAATATTGCATCAAGGGTGATAAACTTGGCTGGATCAAAATCAGTAAACCATTCAGCAACATCTCCTTCTAATGAGTACAAAAACAAAGTCATTTTTACATCTTCTTCATCATGACCCCGACAATATCTCTCAACACACATCTGAAAGTTTAGGATATAGGATTTGGCACTAATAACATTGTTTCCTTGAAAGGTGGGCAACTTGTCAATAGCCTTTTCAAGAACTGTGTGAGGGGCACCTTGGATGGATGCAAAATTCAAAGGTCTCAAAAAAATACTCATGGTTACGTTAAGAGTATTAATAGGATTATGAACAGTTTGTTGATGATTAATTTGGAACAAGTATTGGATATCAGTGAGTGCTTCTTCTCCAAGACTTTCAAGTAGCCTCCTAGGAACAAGGCGATTTAGCCTCCTCCTATAAACCTTTTCAGGTTCAGGAAAAGAATAAATCACTCCTTGTGAAGTGCTCCTAGTAGTACACCTGATAGATTTGTTCAATGGAGTCGCCACTTGGAAAGCAACCACACAAAATCAACCAGAGCAAGTTCAAAGAATTTTAGGGACTAAAGTTTTTTATTGTTTAGTTCTTAAAAATTAAGTTAAGTCATTTTGACCAAGGATAAATGACTTATTCCCGACAACGATGCCAAAGATGTTGTCATCCTTATACACACTTGCAAACGTGAGCTAAGTCCAGCTCACTTAGTGTGTCCTTGGAGGCACAATGCCTAGGTTCAAAGCCCACGCTGTCACTTTGACTTGAACCTCTTCCGTCTAGGCTTACTCCTAGGGAAGCCAAGGGGGGTAGACCCTAGTTTCTAGATGAAATTAACGTTATGTTCTAGGAGTTGGTTTTAAATAGTTTAAGGTTGGGGGAAAATCTAGCCTATGATGCAAAGGCAACAATGCATTATGCAACAATTCAATTATGACAAACAAAACCTTTTCCTAGGACAACTAGGACTAGTGCCTAAGATTGGGCAAAGGGGTCAACTAGAGTTTGAGGGAGTTTGATTAAAAAATGATTACAAAAGATTACAAGGAGTACAATTATTCCACAACAATGTTAGATACAAATACTTACAACTAAAGAATAGAATGATAGATGTTACAACAACTATAAGCAAAAGCTATACAACAAGATTCACAATTACAACAAGAATATCTAAGAGTTACAAGATACAAAGATACAAAGAGATATAAGACGAATAGATGATACAATAGATACAACAATGAATGTTCTAAAACTATCACAAGATTATACAAATAATACAAAGAGATTACTTAACCATGTGCTAGTATGTGTAGAAATTAAGGAGATTCAAAACATGAAGATCATCAACACATCAAGCCAAACATGCCCCAATATCATTTACTCTATTGGACTGCTTATCAATGGCAACCACAACACTCAAGACCCAACAAGATAGTGCCTCCAAAGGGGATGCACAACCTCTTGAGGGATCACACCACAAAGAACACTAATTAAATAAGATATGCTTTTAAAGAACAAGTGCTCCAAAACATATAATACGACGACTTAGGTGATTAATCCACAAAGCAAAAGCTATACTTGCATGTATATGTAAAAGTGAAAGAGTGCTTGCAAGTGTTACTTAGATGCCAACCCACAAAATATACCAATAAGGAAGATGCCCAAGTGTTTAGTGGATTAAAGAGTTGATTAAAGATTATTAAGTGTTGAGTTACTCCTAGCTAAGTGTCAATCCAAAATTCTCCTCCTCCAATTACCAAGTGGTTGCTGGATGCTCAAGAAGTGAGGCAACGAGGCCTACCCTAGCTTCACAGGTCAACCCTAAGATCCGAGTACTCCCGGAAAGGACGTCGTGTGCCGTGAGACCGTCCCTGGCCTAGCACCTTCCGTTGCCTTCCTCAAACCCCGTTTTAAATGGCGAAGATGGTGAATTATGGTGTCCTATTAAGTCTAGTAAGTTATTAGGCCTATGGACTAAGTGTTTTTAGGTGTTTGGGTGTGTTTAAATGATTTTTACTTGCTCAAAAACTGTGAAATATTGCCAAAACCGAAACTTTTATCCAACAAGAAAGTTGCTCTAAGTCATGAGATTATAGCATGGAAAACACATAAGGAAATTGAAAAGACTTGCTGAAATGAAAATGTTACTTCTACACCATTAACATACCCATGTGTGTTTGCAAGTTTAGAAGAAAATAAATTCTTAAAGGACAAGAGCTTGCAACTAAAAAAAATTTGCCTTAAACCATCACCATTTACCCATATGTGTATTGCATTATGATAAGTGCTTAGAAAAAAAAACTTGCAAAATGAGAAAATTAAGGCATGAGAATGAATCTATGCCTCCATTGGCTTAAGCTAAAATTTAGTTGTGTGAGATCTACTTCTAGATGATTTTAACCATGAGCATAAACATATGAAAAATACACAACTAAACTAGCCATACTATATTGGGGGTTGGCTTTGCCAACTTCTCATCCAAGGTGTAGGCAATAAGGAAAATAAGACTTGAAATGAAGTGCAAAAACTACAAACCACTCACAATGGCACAAGGTGGAAGCAAGCCTTCCTATTTTGTGCCAAAGAGGGTTGAGATTTCAATAGTTAAACTACCACTAGAACAATCCTAGCCACACAACCTTGCCCTAATGACAAGTGGGGCAAAAGAATGAAAAGATTGCAAAAAATTTAAAGTACACCCTAGCCTCATGATTTTGGGGGGTTGGCTTTGCCAATCTCTCACCCAAGGAGTAGGCACTAACAACTTTACAAGAAAATAAAACTTATTACAAGAATGCAAGCTTTAAGGGAACTTCCCGAGGGCTTGCTACAATGCTAGAAAGAAAGAATAAAAGTTGGGTTTTCATTACCCAATCAAAGGAGGAGCCTTTGGTGTGTTTTTTGACCGAAAATGGGCAGCATAACCCCTTGACCTGGTAAGAACCTGCAAAAAATAGCAAGCTATTGCTTGCTGGAAATGCTGCACAACACACAAGAAAGTTAAGAAAACTCGCGTTTTTCAATGGAAATTCCCTACATACAAATTTTAGAAAAAATATTGAATTGATGTGACCTCTCTAAGATTATTATCAAAACCGAATCTGATATGAATGAGCATAAAATAAGATAGGAAATGAAAGACTACGAAGTTTGGGAGAGCTATGAGGGTAACTTTGTGCTTGAAGCTATTCCAACAAAACCCTTGAAGTAAACCTGCAAACTCTAAAACACAATGTGAGATACAAGAGTAGAGAGTGAGTTGCATAAACAAATAACATAAACTAATTTATATCATTACCTACCCAACACATTAAGGCCAACAACTACACTATTGCCTAACCTATCCAAGTAAACTAATTTACCCAAGAGATCTACCCAATATTCCACAAAATGCATAAATAAACAATATCACCTCATGTGCATGGAAGTAGCAAGACCAATATTTGTTACTTCAAAATTCTCCAAAGCCTTTCTATTAATCCAAGGGAGAGACTTGCAACAACTAGTTGCTGCAAATATCTCAAGAGCAAAATGGAAGTGAGAGCAAAATGGACAAATGAGAGAGAGATGAGGCAAAAATCTGGTAGCATAACAATAACTCAAGAGATGGTGAAGAAATGAGTGAGGGAAGGGTTGTATTTATACCTCTAGAGGAAAAATGACCCCTCTTGGATCAATGCCAAGTGTTGCAACACAAGGCAAGGTGGGGATCTCAAGGAGGGAGGGCACAACTTTAGGGTTTTGGACATGGATAGGTGAGGTGGATGTGAGGTGGAGAGGGTGGGACACACACAAAGGGTGACGTGGGAGGTCTAGGAGGGTGCACATGTGGAGAAAGGGGCCCACACACCAAGCCATGGCAAGTTACCACGTTTTGCATGGAGAAGGGGCGCAAATCCCCCTAGGGGCGTGAGGGTTTGAGTGAGTGAGTGGGTAATGTTGAGATTTGGGTACCTTGGAAAGTGGTCCCCATGTGCTTATGAGTCTCTAAGCACAAAGGGGGAAGACTATTACCATTGTACTTTACTTTATGATTCTAATTTCACTTTGACTTAGGAGTTTTAAGTCAAAAGTGAAATATGTCACTTAAGTCATAAAGTGACAATAAATTCACAATGTGGGTGAATTAATAGACATAAAGAAACTAAGGAAAGTGGGTTTCCTTAGTGAGATTTTTGGATGAGATCTCACCCATTGATTAGACTTGGCTGGATCTAATCTAGGCCATTGATCTTTTAGGGTTGGCTCAAAGAGGCTAAAGAGAGGGTAAAGGTATTTTTGGAGACTCATTCTTCACTTGAGAGTTTTGGAGAAGAGAAGAGGGGCACAAATCTTAAGGAGAAGGAGGGCGCACTTCATGAGGGTTTGAGCAAAACCCTTGAGAGCTTGAGGAGGAGCTTGTGTTTGCTTGGAGCTTGCTTGGAGAGTATTTCCATGGAGTCTTAGCCTTCACTTCTGAGAGGGAGCATGCATATGGAGGAGGGGCGCATCTTGAGGAGGAGGGCGCATTTATTATCCATCATTTGCTCATCAGGAGAGGAAGACTTGTCAGATCAGGATGAGGTCTAATGCATAGGGAGAGGAGAGCTTGGGCACTTGCTTCTGTGGAGAGAGGCATTCAGTTTCTGGCTTCGTTTATTTCTGGTGATCATTTCTGCTAGGAGGGGGGCACACATGTTGAGAGGATTGGCAACTACCTGGTAGTAGATCTGCTTGGAGGATTCGAGCTCTAACAGTTTCAGTGGAGAGGCAGCACAGGAGAGGACATTCCTTTGGAGGGATTTCTTCATTGGGCTACAGATGAGCTAGGGCGCTTCAGTTCAGTGCAGAGGGCAATAAAGGAAGAGGGCACATCATAGTTTGTGCACTTCTCTTTCTGGTTCTTGTGGCAAGACTCGTGAGGAGCTTGCTATGTATATAGGTTCCATTGTATTTCATTACTTGTTTGTATCTCTTGCTTTGATCATCATTATATAGACATATATCCCAAACTGGTTTTCCCTGGGGGGGTTTTATCCAGGGTCATGTTGACCAAAAATACCTGTGTCAATTTTATGCATGTTTAGAAGTGTAGATCAACATTTTAAAGTTCAAGATCAAGAGGTAGTGTTATGTGTTTTAAGTTATATTGCATGTGCTAACATTGAGATAAGAAAACACTTGCAAGGGCACCTTAAAAGAGCACCTAACCTGTAAAACATTGAGCAGAAAGTGGGATGACTGTTTGCTGTCCTAAAACAACAAAAGAAGACAACCATATAGTTGAAACTTAGAGACATACTAAGGTCAAGGACAGACCTTAGATGGCAGCCTCATAGGACCTCAGATATTTCTACATGGTATCAGAGCTAAAGGTGGCTTAGACTTTATGATTTTGGAGCACTTTTTGGGTTATTTGGAGAAGTTTTTATATCAGATTTGTTGGCTGTTTTGGATAGCAAGTTTACAGTCCAAAACAATGGGTAAACTTCAGATCTGAAGGTACCTCTCCTTCATTGTCAGTTGGACAGCTCAAGGCAGATTTTGGAAATCTAGTTTACAGTGTTTGTGGACAATTGTGGTGGATTTGTTGGGCTGATTTTTGACACTTGTGGACAACCTCTTTTCACACCTGCGCGGACAGGAGTGAGGCTATAGAGACGACCTCTTTTCACACCCACTGATTAGGAGTAAGGTTGTGGATTCGCTTGCCTCTTTTCACACCTGTGTTGATAGGAGTGAGGTAACGTTCCTTTGCATTGTGAGCATCAGAGTGAGTGTAGTTGGCAGACATGTCAGTATCTCAGATGCGTGTGGAGGACAGGCTAGCCGGGTCTAGCAATTGGTCTCCTTGGAACGCGAGGATGGTCTTTGTCTTAGAGGACCTCAAGCTATGGGACATAGTCGAGGCAATTGTTCCTCCCATTCCTGTCACTGCACCCGCCTTGGTGGCAGAGTTCAGGAGGAGGAACAACAAGGCAAAGAGGATCATATGTGATGCTGTGAGAGATCACATTATTCCCCACTTGACTGGGAAGACTTGTGCATACGAGATGTGGGCATCTTTGTGCAAGTTGTACGAGAGCTCTAATGATAACCGAAAGATGGTTCTTCATGACTGACTCAAGGGCATTCACATGCTCGAGGATGAGACGATTACTTCATTCCTTGGTAGATACACACAGATCAGAGATGAGTTGGCAGCTGTTGGAGAGGTTGTGAACCCTAACTCTTTGGTGAGGCAAGCTATGAATAGCTTCACCAAACCGTGGGCTCCATTTGTACGGGGCATTGTTGCCAAGGAGTTCATGCCTACATGGGAGAGGATGTGGGATGACTTCCTCCAGGAGGAGATTAGGCTTGCAACTGAGGCTTCTGGATAGCAGTGTTAGAATATAGAAGATTGTGTGCTCATTTTACCATTGACGATACCCTCGTCACCCAACCATAGGCCAAAGCCACCCTCCGAGCACCTTAACCTTGACTGAGAATTACTCCGGAAGCAAACCCTAGGCTAGATAGCCAAACAAGGTGTAGCACATCTTCCTCCAAGGATAGCACACCAACAATAGTTGATCAGATAGTCCAAACCCTAGCCAAGAGATAGTCCAAGCTCATACTGAAAACTAGCTGCTACTGCAGCTGCACTTGCAGCCCTCCTCCACATGTGTGCACCAAACTGGGAACTGCAGTGCACACCAGTTGCTCTCTGCAATTCTGAGATGTGTCAAATGAGAACTGGCACCCTGTATTTATACTGGTTCTGCCAGATTTGCTGGGGCCGACTTCTCCTTCTGGATGTGTCTGTTCAGTATATTATTATTATTCCTAGCCGACTTCTTCTCTTGGAGGCTAATAACCTAATATAAATTATCTTCTTGAGCCGACAAGACTTCTAAGGTTATTAGCCAACTCATTAGGGTTTTCTCTTGCTTTCTAGAGTCTTCTATTCTTGTCAGGTTTACACGTGGAGGTAAATACCTCCCGCAGCTACCATAATATTAACACTCCCTCCTAGCTAGGGAGGTATTACAGGTAATGGTCTTGAGCACAAAAACATACCATTTACCCGGTAGGATCAATATAGTCGTCTAGACTATCTCATGACTAGATCATGAGTATCACCATCACCATCAACTGCATCATCTCTAGAAACCATACTTCATCTGAGTAATTAGACATGATGCTGGATAAGTCACTGACACCATAGAGTGATACAAGAGCCATTCTTATAATCTAGAAGAGTAAATGCTCTGAACCATTTTTCGTCTGGAAAAATCTCTGTTCATCATTCGTCTGGATGATGATTATCACCAATAAACTGCTGATAGTCTTCAAGGCAATTAGAATAAAAATAGAACACAACTGTGTCTATCCATAGTAGTACATAACTACAATCCAGTGGTTCACTACCACACCAAGTAACACATAAGTACTTGATCTGAAATAATATTTGCCTCAGGAACAGTGGAACATATCCACCACAGTAGTCTACATCTATTGTCATATAGTCATATAGTCTACATCTCTTGCACAGAGGCTAGTGATTCTTGTACGCTTGAGGGGGATAGTGATCCTTGCACATTGGAGGAGCAGTGGGATGGACAGGATGATACAGTGGGATGGACATGATGATAGTACTTATGCTTCAGTAGTCATATTACATACTGTTAATGACCTTACACCTCAGCAGAGTGGTGACACTAGTGAGGACTCACACTTGTTAGCACATAGAGATGACGAGCTCCCTATGGTGGCCATGAAACATCTGCCATCTTTCTAGACTCCCATGATAGCCACAACATATGTGGATAGCAGTGGCATGCTAGATATGATGGAGGAGCCGTACGTGAGAGATACACACCAAAGACACATGGATCCATAGATCCAGGAGGAGATACAGGATGTGCAGACAGTTGACCTTAGACATACAGATCAACATGAGGAGATTGAGTCACAGCATTTGGAGGCTCCATTAGTTGAGTAGATTGTGGGACTGACAGGTTGATGGAGCACTTACTTCCAGGATCGGCCTGCAGTGATGAGAATGCACTCCTTATTGGTCAGGATGACCATGGCACGTGACACACCTGTATCAGATCCAGGCGCAGATGATAGTAGCAGGGTGAGTGCACAGGAGGATACGACTGCTCATACAAGATATAATGTGATTAAGAGGGAGATAGCATCTAGTGATGGGGTGCAACGACATATAGGAGGACCCAACAACACAGTAGACCGTTGGCAGTTCAACACGTTATCTTATGCAGAGAGTGTTTTTGGGGACTCCAGAGTTGACACTAGTAGGACTGACGCTAGGAGTGAGGGATATGAGATGGCACCTCAGCATGACTATGATTGGGAGTCACACTACTTGACAGGACAGTTGAGAGTCAGTGAGGATATGATCATCACAACCACCAGGTGCATTGATGATATGCGTGCATTGATGACAGATTACTGTTGGAGGGCATCGGTGGCACATGGTAGTGCAGATGGAGGATTTGCTATGGATGACTGTCATACTCTCAAGGAGAGAGTATCTATGATGAGGACCGACTACCAGTAGTTGTTGACTGACAGGGACTACCTATTGAGGATTTGTTATCGCGCAGTTTGTAGCTAGGATAAAAGGCTATAAGATAGAAGGCCAAACTGGCGTAACAGGAACCAATCCCACCCAATGTCACCACAATGGGATGGTTCTTTCTCTTTAGGGAGGTTAGGCCCAGGGGAGACGTCCCCAGTGACCTGGGGTTTTGAAGAGACAAAAGACTAATCAGATAGAGATAAGGTTTTCCCCCTTCACAAGTCACCACCCAAACAAATAGTCCAGCCAAAGGTCAATTTAAGAAGTAAAACCCCCAAAGAAGTGTACCTACCTGGAACAAAGCAACAACAAACTGATATGTGCAAGCTATTTCAATGGGTTAGCACTTCATAAGACTATCTGATAGATATATATATATATATAAGCAATTAGCAATAAATGTTGACAAAGTCAATGTTTATCAATATAGCAATGAAAATAATGTCACTTCACCAATAAATACTGGAACGATGTAGCATTCAATATAGCCAATCAACACTTCATTCAATTAATGCTTAAACCATCATTCAATTGCTCTTAAAACAAAGCATTGCTGCATTAAAGATGAAATAACCAATGATGACGTCAACAACTAGGGTTAGTAGGGTTAGCTCCTAGACTAGGGTTAGTAGTTAGGGTTTGAAATTCAAAGTGTTTGAGGGTATTTAGATCAAGTTCTACTTGAACGCTTGAGGTCTTAGGATCAGTGCCTTAGGGTTTAATGGAGCCAATAATGAAGGATGCAAGAGTTGAAGGAAACAAAGACTAAGGACAAGAGGGAGAAGTTTTGAGGTGTTGTTGAGGCAAGGCCTCAAAATCAAAACCCTAGGGGAGAGAGGCTCACTCCGGTGTTGCTATAGCAAGGCCTCGTGCTCTCTCCTCCTTCCTTAGGTCAACTTGGCAAAACGGCTAGCTCAAATGAAGCACGAGATCAAGACAAGAAGGCTTAATGAGGGAGAGTGTTGCTACAACAAGGCCCTTTCATCAAACCCTAAAAGAAAAACAACCCTAAGTGTAGATAACCTAGGCGTGGGACGTCTTCTTCCTCTTGAATTCTAAATGCTACGGCTAGCAAAGGAGAGGAAGAAAAAGGAGTGTAGCTACGACTAGGCTCTCTTTTTCTTCTTCAATGGCTGAAAATTTCTCTATCAAGGGACATGAGACAAGGACCTACTTGTGTGCTTGTTGCCTAGGGTTTTGATTCAACAAAATTCATAAACATATGCAAAAAATTAGACTACAACCATTCATTCAAGAAGTTTTGCAGAAAAATACTTACAATTCATCAAGAAATAACCATGCAAACCCTAGTTGTAACACCTTCCTTAAAGAGAAATGCCAAAATATGCCACAAAATGTCTTCCTTCAACAAGTGCGCCTCCTTAAATCAACCAATAACTCAAGATAGGGTGCAAATTTCAGACCTCACCAAGTGGTGAGTGAGTGATGATGAAAAAATGAGAGTGAAAATCTCCCATTTATACAAAACCTTGACCTAATTTTACATTTTCGGTCAGGTAAAAAGGCCGACAAGGCCAAAATATCAAATCATATTGTTTTACACTAAATTGTCAAGTTAAAACCCTAAATCAAGCTGTAAGGAGAGTAAAAGCCCCTCCAAGGGAGACATTAGCCCTTTTTAGGGTAGATGGGGCGTCCTAGAGCAAAACGTTAGCCCTCCCTGGGCTTCTCCAACCTGCCACACGTGCCACTGCTGCCTAGTCTGCCTGCCCCAAACATCCATGACGCTGGGTGACGTCATGGTCAAGGTGGTGACAACCTAGGCCTCCAAAGGACAACGTTCCACTAGAAAAGGGTCATCCCCCTTAGGTCAAGCTGTGTCGAGGTGCCTCTGGTGGAACACTCTCTTCTTCTCCGGGCCAAAGCCCCTGATCCATCTGTGTCCTGTCTCTGCCCCTTGATGGGGTCTCAACATCCATCTGGTGGGCTCTTCAGCCCCATGGAGGTCCGAACTGATCATCTCCCCATGTGTACCGGTCCAAATGGTACCTATCCATCGAGCATGGTCTTGCACATCAAAGGCTACGCCCTTCGTGGGCTCATCGGTCACAGGGATCATAGCAATGTCAATCACATCTCATCATCAATATTATTAAACATATGCATAAAATCCCGAATACATCAGTTAACAGCTCAAAGACGTTACACAAGCCTGTAATATAAGTCTAAAGAAAAGGACAAGGCATCCTATTGGGCTAGTATTGTAATGTCCCTTTCCAAATAGGAGCTCCAGAGAGGAGGCTTAATGGTCTAAACTGGTCTGTTAGACTATAGCCAGGGCCAAAGAGGGGTAAATAGGGTTACTAGAGGTCACTCCAGTCATAGGTGTTATATTCGAAAAGTGACATTGAGCTAAAAAGGGTTAAAAGCGCTTTTAAGTCATTATGAGCTAAAAATAGAAGTCAACAGTGAATTAGGGTTTCAACAATGATTTAGGGTTTTGGAAGTCAACAGTGAATTAGGGTTTCAACATGATTTAGGGTTTTGGAAAGCTATAAAGGAAGGGTCAACGACCTAATTCATTATTATGCAGATTATGACTTGTCATTGAGGAGAAGAGGCGCATCTCAGGAGAGATAGTTCAATGTATTCCAGGAGGAAGACACCAGATGGCTGATTTCAGTGTTGAAAGACGCACCCTAGCCATCGGGAAGATCATCCAGGTATTCCATCATTCTTCATTGATTCCACAGTGCTCCCATATTCCGGGTATTATCTTTTAGTTGCTTATTTGTATTCCGGCTAAGATCCTTTTATCTTTTGATCTAGCCGAGTGTTGTTATTTTATTCAGCCGCAGTTGTTTATTTGTATTCCGGCTAAGATCCTTTTGTTAATGTTTATGCCATTATTATAGTTCTTTGCATTTCATTAGATAAGAGCATAATAAGAACAAGATCACTGAGAAATACACATTCACAAGAGACACAACATTTATCCTGGGAAACCCTCTAGGGGAAGAAAACCTAGCA
>ML816955.1:86269-99631 GCA_009831015.1 Picea engelmannii
GAAGAAGATCCTCACCGCAGTTCATGATTCACCTCTAGGAGGCCATCAAGGGTTTTTCAAAACCTACAGACAGATCAGAGAGAGGTTCTCATGGAAGGGCCTCAAACAAGACGTTATGAGACACGTCAGTGAGTGTGTGACTTGCCAGCAGGACAAGTCAGAGCATGCTCTTCCAGCAGGGCTACTTCAGCCACTCCCCATTCCAGAGCAGAAATGGGAGAGTATATCTATGGACTTCATCGCAGGTCTACCCAAGGTCCAGGGTAAGAACTGTATCTATGCAGTGGTCGACAGATTGACCAAGTTTGCTCACTTCTACGCCATACTGACAGAGTACAACGCAGTTCAGGTAGCCGAGCTTTTCTTCAGGGAGGTCTTCAGACTTCATGGGTTGCCGAAGAACATCGTCAGTGACAGGGACAGTCGGTTCATAGGGACATTTTGGAGAGAGTTGTTTCGGTTGGTGGCGCAGAGTTGACACCTAGCACCAACTATCACCCTCAGACAGATGGGTAGAACGAGATTGTCAAGAAGTGGGTTGAAGGGTATTTGAGGAACTATGTAGGAGGACAACAGAGAACGTGGGTAAAGTGGTTACATTTAGGAGAACATTACTACAACACCACCTTCCACATGTCCATTGGTATGACACTCTTCCAAGCATTGTACAGATATGATGCTCCCACTTTAGTAGACTTGGTCTTCGGGGAGAGCAGAGCTCCCAAGGCCAAGGATTGGATCATAGACAGTCAGGAGATTCTCAAGTTGTTGAAAGAGAACCTGTAGACAACGCAAAACCGACAGAAGATAAGTGCGAACAGGCACAGGATAGAGCGTAGCTTTGAGGTTGGAGATTTGGTTTTCTTGAGACTCCAACCCTACAGACAGTCATCTCTGAAGAAGAGTGGGGCCAAAAAGCTCAAGCCCAGATTTTATGGTCCTTACAAGATCATGCGCCGAGTAGGCAAGGTTGCTTACGAGCTAGAGCTTCCAGAGGGGAGCAAGATTCATAATGTGTTCCACGTGTCTTGCCTAAAAAAGGCAGTGGGACAATTCATTAACACATAAGAGGAGCTTCCCCCGTTGGATGAGGAGGGACAATTGGAGTTAGTTCCGGAGGAGGTTTTGGAGTTTTGGGAGCGAAAACTAAGGAGCAAGGTCATCAGAGAGTGTTTGATCATATGGAGAGGGCTTCCAGTAGAGGACGCTACTTGGGAGAGCGAGTAGGTGTTGCAGCACCCTGGACTGGTATTACTTGAGGACAAGCAATTTCGGGAAGGGAGGACTGTAATGTCCCTTTCCAAATAGGAGCTCCAGAGAGGAGGCTTAATGGTCTAAACCGCCCCGTTAGACTATAGCCAGGGCCAAAGAGGGGTAAACAGGGTTACTATAGGTCCCTCCAGTCACAGGTGTTATATTCGGAAAGTGACATTGAACTAAAAAGAGTTAAAAGTGCTTTTAAGTCATTATGAGCTAAAAATAGAAGTCAACAGTGATTTAGGGTTTTGGAAGTCAACAGTGAATTAGGGTTTCAACATGATTTAGGGTTTTGGAAAGCTATAAAGGAAGGGCTAGCGATCTAATTCATTATTATGCAGATTATGACTTGTCATTAAGGAGAAGAGGCGCATCTCAAGAGAGATAGTTCAGTGTATTCCAGGAGGAAGACACCAGATGGCTGATTTCGGTGTTGAAAGACGCACTGTAGTCACCGGGAAGATCATCCAGGTCTTCCATCATTCCTCATTGATTCCACAGTGCTCCCATATTTCGGGTATTATCTTTTAGTTGCTTATTTGTATTCCGGCTAAGATCCTTTTGTCTTTTGATCTAGCCGAGTGTTGTTATTTTATTCAGCCGCAGTTGCTTATTTGTATTCTGGCTAAGATCCTTTGTCTGTTGATCTAGTCAAGTATTGTCAGTTTATTTAGCTGCATTCGACCATTTTGTAATCCACAAAGATACCATAATACAAACTTTGCAGTCCTTTGTCGCGTTTATTATTTGTATGATCATTTATATGCTGTAAACCTTTGATCCTACACACACATTAGCAGCGTTTCCTAGACTAGCCAAGTCAGGAACATTACAAGTATCCACAGGAAAAGGAAAGTTCTCGAAAAGACCTCATCCAAGCCATGTAAGTTGGTGATGTGGTCAAGGGATGTCCAAGCATGTGGATGCAGTGAAGGCCAAGAATGCAAAAGTGTTACCTATGGGTGCCTTTGTAGAAGGCGAGTTGTACCTGTCATGGATGCATTCTTTCCAAGCCCATTCTTGCCTTTATTCTTTTTTGTTTTTTTGTTCAAGAGCTAATCAGGGGACACTGCCTTGGCATGGTGACTAGAGCTGACAGTGTTACCCACAAGTACTTTCACAGAGATGAGAAGGCTGGCTCGTGATGAGACCCCCTTTCCCTTGGTCATGCAACCAAGAGTCACTGCCCTAGTGTGGTAACCAGCTGGTGGCAATATCATACTGCTAGGCACCCATGGACCTAATAGGCTGGCTCGTGATGAGACCCCCTATCCTATGACTAGGTCTTGTTTTACTATTTTTCTGGGTCCCTCTTGTTTCTTGCTGAGAAGCCTTTTATCGCTTTCTCGGGGATCCCTGGGCGAAGCATCTCAAGGTTTTATTCTTAGGCTTTTATCTTTTACTAGCTTGCTTTTACCTTCTGGGCCTTTAGCCCCTTCTTCCACGAGGTAAGAAGCAGTCCTGAAAATAGGTCAACCCAATGCTCGAACAAGGGAAAAGGGATAAGTGAGCAGGAAGTAAGATGAAGAAGTGGTGCTATGATGGGAGCGGATGATGACTTTTCAGAAATCCCTCCAGTGGCAAACCAAAACCTACAGATACAGGCTTGCTAGGGCACCCTGTCAATCCCCCCAAACATGGTCAAGTGGGCAAATGTAAGATCCAAGTAGTCGTTAGAAACAAAAGGAATCAGATGCATACATTTAAAGGTTTTAACAATCAAATGTGACACATGCCATGATACCTGGACTAATTACCTCGTGAAGCAAGAACCTCTTTTGATATAGGACCAAACCGATGGTGATGGATGCTGCTGCTGCTGACAAGATAAAGACGATGGAACAAGAAAAGGTGGGCCCTCCAGGGCCATGCTCAGGTCAATCCTGCTCTCGGTACTCCATGTCTAGGACCTGTGGGCCTCGAGACATGATCTCCTAGTTATCCATGAAAAGTGGGGGTAACAGGATTGACAAGATGTATCACAGGGCCTTGAGGGCATGGGAATTGGAGGTGGACCGACTCACTCAAGAGTTAGAGAGCACTCGAGGATTCTTGAGAGACACACAGACAACCCTTCAAGAATCAGAGTCTAGATCAGAGGAGCTTCTTGAGGAGATTTGTCAGAGGTCCACTTCATCTATCCTAGTGGATAGTTAGATATGTCCTTTGGTCACATGGCTAGAGGATGTTGGTGGTCTAGCAAAGGAGAACTAGTCGACGGAGGACCCTTCCATTTGTGTTCCGAGAGTGGTTGGCCTTTAGACAAAGGTTGATCTAGTAGTACGCCCAGGATCTATAATGCGGCATGAGTATACGGGAGACGACATGAGTATGCCAGAGCATAGAGTGGTGAGTGATAGCTCACAGAGACATTCCGAGATGTATGGTGGGATTCAGAGGGGTGTATTGCCTTGGAGGGAGGAGACACACTTAGGGGAGCATGGATATGCCACTCCTTTGCAACATCACATAGTTAGGGGATATCACCTTCACCATATATACAGTTGCATGGGAGATGAGAGGTATAGGTTGGTGGACCAATAGTTGGAGGAGTTACTTCCAATTGCACTGGATGATTGTGAGTCAATGATGATCACAGGAGAGTATGTACCATGGATACTAGTGGACGAGATTTTGGTTAAATCATTGGGATTGACCAAAGCATGTGATGTTTTACAGGTCTACAGTCAGCTACAAAGGTTTCTATTAGCCTTTCTCGACACATTTATCATTGACAACAGCATGAGGAGAGATAGATAGTGCTAGAGGGCATGGAAAGTGAGTAGGCTGAGACCACTTGACAAAAATACTTTTACGGCATACGACAGGTCAAAGGTGGACCGTGTTAGGCAAATAGTTGAGACTTGGTGCGTGATGGTGAGCATCATAGGCCAGGTAACAACAGATGAGCACAGAGGGCTTCTGACGGTGATCAATTTGACACAGGAGCAACTAGCGAAGACTGGAAATGATAAACTTCCAAGTTTTCCATGGGATCCGAGAGTTCATTTTGTTAGCAGGATGTTTTACATCATGTTGACCCAGGTTGCACCAGAGAGCCACACACTCCACCTTGGGTTGGTTTGGAGTGGGCTTGCAGGTACTTGCCCTATGGAGCGAGACATTTTCTCCCTCTTGATCATCATGACCGGGCATGGAGATGGTTGGGCATGTACTACTTCCACATAGATGTTCTTACAGATGCAGCTTCTGGATAGTAGGTCCAAGTGCCACAGGTACTTCAGCTTGAGGATCTAGGAGTGGAGGATCCGATATATATACAGGGAGCAGTCATGCATGGTCAGCCTAGTGCAGGGTCAGCATGGTGACCTTTGACAGAGTCTAGCATGGGATCCAGGGATTGCAAGGTTGAGCATTTCACTGACTGACAGAGGCGAGTGGACCTTTGTAGGGGAAAATTGTTCTGACTTTCCATTGAGCTTCAGTGTTGAGGAGAGCACACCACTTGAGGGTGTCTCACAGAGGTCTTGTAGTACCTCATTACAACATCAACATGGGCAGTTGATGGAGGTCGTGTTGATCTTAGTAGTATCTTGGAGGATGGACTCAGTCAAGGATGAGGCCATGAGTCATGAGTAGGAGTTTCACGGTGTTGATACATTTCAGGATTATGCTTCCCAAGGGCTTGCAGTTCATGTCTTGATATGGGACCCAGGGGGCAGAGTGCGTGATAGTTCATATTTGGATGGGGTCTACTGTGTGTCCCACAGGTGGACATGGGATCCTGGTATTATACTTGTGGGGATTTGGTTATTGCTAGAGGACAAGTAATTTTCTAGCAAGGAGGACTGTAATGTCCCCTCTTTGGGACATCATTACATTACAGAGGGTTATGATGACTAGAGTAGCCAGATGGAGGTTATAGCAAGTACAAAGATTATTGAGAGGTATTTTGCGGTCCGACTTGCATCGCTCATCCCATTTCATCATTATGATCCATTACGCATAGGTTGGATTTGGTTTCGTTGCATTCCGACGATTTCCATGATTTTGAGTATTTCGAGCTATAAGTTAATTAAATTCACTGAAGAGGTCATTTTGGGCACAAAACTTGGAGGAAACTCTCAGTGTAATAGCTCATTGGAATCGGGAGGAATAGGACTATAGGATAGGATGATGAGAAGTGACTTTCAGTGGCCAGGGAAGCCACTAGGAGAGATAAGGCGCTTTTCAGAGGTAAAAAGGTTAATTAATTAATTAATAATTAAAAAAGAAAAGTCACTTTAGAGAGACAAGGGGATGCATGAAGTATAAATAAGAGGCAAGGGCCTCTATTGATTCATTCATGTATGTTTATCATTTTGGTATCTAGCTTTTAGCTAGAGAGCCCATACCTTGGGCGTTTTGAGGGTTTTGACTTAACAAAGCCTAGAGGACGATTCAGTAGTGACAGATTCCACCTAGCTTGTCCCAAGCTTGGTCTCGTAGATGCAATACTCTCCCACACCATTCTAGTTTAGATCTACTCAATGAAAGAGGGTTCTACACCAGCCACAGGCACAGGAAGAGAAGGAGGGCGCACGATTGGGGGTTTCCAACAAGGGGGATGCACCATTCATTGAAGGAAGGTTCGTTGTAGGAGTTTGAGTGGGCTCTTGGAGATTTGAGCATTTGGGTTTTACTTGCAGGGCCTTAGCCATGATTTCTAGTGCCTCTTGAGAGAGTTTTTATGGTTCAGATGATTCCCTAGAGCATTGGGGGGAATTGAAGAGAAGGAGGGCATTTTTGAGATTTAGATCTATTCAGTTTGGAGGGGTTATACTTCAGATCTGACCTTGAGACTTCACCCAGTGACTTGCAGTGTCCCGATCTACCTTTCTAGCAAGTTTCAGGGCATTTGGAGACCTCCTTCATCAGGGCCAAAATTGTAGGGTTTGATGGTTTTCAAGAGGACGCAATTCTACTTGAGGATTCAACATTTGGAGGAGCAGTCCTTGGTATTTCGGTTTGAGATTTTAGGAGGGGATTCTACACATCCCGATCTACAGTTTGGCATCTTCATTGAACTCATTTGGGGGCTTCTTCAGCTGGGCCGAATTATTGAGGGTTTTAGTCTTCTACTAGGGCGTGGCTTTTCCAATTGGGGGTTTGGTAATGCATACAACCTAGATCTCTACTTGTATTCAGTCTTCATTGTGTATCCAACCTTTGGAGGCTTATAGCATCTTCTTGGAGCATTTTGTAGCAGCTCCTATTATGTTTATTGGATCCATCTGTTGATCATTCCAGATCTACATTGTCATTGTATCAGGTTCTTATTATTATGAATAAAGATCAGATCTGCATCATTTTGGATTGTCTATCATATTGTTGATCTTGCATATGGTTGTGGTATGTTACATTGCTTTATCGTTTTACCTGTTGCTGCAAATACACGCATAAACCATCAGTATAACCCTAAGCACAACCTAAAGAACCATAGTAAGCAAAGTGTTTGACGAAATGCCACACTCAGTAAAAGTTTAAAAATCATGCAAAAACGTGATGTTCTTGACATCTTGGCTTGGGAACATTACAATGTTATCAGAGCTTAGATTCCTACCAGCGAGTGGGAATTAGCACATGCATGCAAAGCCATAGAGGGGCCTTCCATAAGAAGAGATGGATATTAAGGATTTTTCTAGAGAGACTGTACGTTGTAGATGGGAATATTACTACGACCTTAGTGAGAGAACTAGGTCTCAAGTAACAATCCAACAGTGTTTATCCATGAAAAATCCTAGCTGGAGCATAGATGAGATTACATTCTGGGTCAATCAGGCAATGGAATACATGGCCACAACAGCTAGATGGAAGGAAGCACAGAGTAACCCCACACCCATTAGAAGCATGCAACTTTGCTACAGTGGCAAGGTGCCTTGGGAACTAGATCATAGGTGTAGGGGTAAGGGTAAGAAGCATATTATTGAGATAGGCTATGACAGTGATGATGAGGCATGTGAGGTTGGATCGATAGATGCTCATCTGGAGCAGTTTGATGATGATAGTGACTCTTGCACAGAGGATAGTGATAGTGACTCTTGCACAGAGGCTAGTGATTCTTGTACGCTTGAGGGGGATAGGCATCCTTGCACATTGTAGGAGCAGTGGGACGGACAAGATGATAACACTTATGCTTCAACAGTCATATCACATCTGCCATCTTTCTAGACTCCCATGATAGCCACGACATATGTGGATAGCAGTGGCATGTTAGATATGATGGAGGAGCCGTATGTGAGAGATACACACCAGAGACACATGGATCGACAGATCCAGGAGGAGATACAGGATGTGTAGACAATTGACCTTAGACATACAAATCAACATGAGGAAATTGAGTCACAACATTTGTAGGCTCCATTAGTTGAGCAGATTGTGGAGACTGACATGTTGATGGAGCACTTACTTCCAGGATCGACCTAAAGTGATGAGGATGCACTCCTTATTGGTCGGGATGACCATGGCACATGTCTGGACACACCTGTATGGGATCCAGGTGCAGATGATAGTAACAGGGTGAGTGCACAGGAGGATACGACTGCTCATACAGGAAACGATGTGATTCAAAGGGAGATATCATCTAGTGATGGGGTGCAACTTCATACATGAGGAACCAACAACACAGTAGACGATTGGCAGTTCATCACGTTATCTTATGCAGAGAGTGTTTTTGGGGACTCCAGAGTTGACACTAGCAGGACTGACGCTAGCAGTGAGGGATATGAGATGGCACCTCAGCATGAATATGATCAGGAGTCACACTACTTGACATGACAATTGAGAGTCAGTGAGGATATGATCATGATAGCCACCGGGCGCATTGATGACATGCGTGCATTGATGATAGATTACTGTTGGAGGGCATCGGTGGCACATGGTAGTGCAGATGGAGGATTTTCCATGGATGACTTTCATACTCTCAGGGAGAGAGTATCTATGATGAGGACCGACTACCAACAGTTGTTGACTGACAGGGACTAGCTATTGAGGATTAACAAGATGTATCACAGGGCCTTGAGGGTGCGGGAGTTGGAGAGCACTCGAGGATTCTTGAGAGGCACATAGACAACCCTTCAAGAATCAGAGTCCAGATCAGAAGAGCTTATTGAGGAGATTCGTTAGAGGTCCACTTCATCTATCCTAGTGGACAGTCAGATATGTCGTTCGGTCACATGGCTAGAGGATGTTGGAGGTCTAGTAGAGAAGCACCAGTTGACAGAGGACCCTTCCATTTGTGTTCCGAGAGTGGTTGGCCTTCAGACAGAGGTTGATCAAGTAGTACGCCCATGATCTATGATGCGGCATGAGTATACGGGAGATGACATGAGTATGCCAGAGCATACAGTGGTGAGTGATAGCTCATAGAGACATGCCGAGATGTATGGTGGGATTCAGAGGGGTATATTGCCTTGCAGGAAAGAGACACACTTAGGGGAGCATGCAAATGCCACTCCTTTGCAACATCAAGATAGTTAGGGGATATCACCTTCACCGTATCAACAATTGCATGGGAGATGAGAGGTATAGGTTGGTGGACCAACAGTTGGAGGAGTTACTTTCGATTGCACTGGATGATTGGGAGTCAGTGATGATCACAGGAGAGTATGTACCATGGATACCAGTGGACGAGCTTTTGGTTGAATCCTTGGGATTCACCAAAGCATGTGATGTTTTACAGGTCTACAGTCAACTACAGAGGTTTCTGTTAGCCTTTCCCGACACATTTATCATCGACAACAGCATGAGGAGAGATAGACAGTGCTAGAGGGCATGGAGAGTGAGTAGGCCGAGACCACCTGACATGAGTACTTTTACGGCATACAACAAGTCAGAGGTGGACCGTGTTAGGCAGACAATTGAGACTTGGTGCGTGATGGTGAGCATCATAGGCCAGGTAACAACAGATGAGCACAGAGGGCTTTCGACGATGATCAGTCCGACATAGGAGCAACTAGCGAAGACTGGAAGTGATAAACTTCCAAGTTTGCCATGGGATCCGGTAGTTCATTTTGTTAGCAGGATGTTTTACATCATTTTGACCCAGGTTGCGCCAGAGAGCCACACACTCCACCTTGGGTTGGTTTGGAGTGGGCCTGCAGGTACTTGCCCTATGGAGCGAGACATTTTCTCCCTCCTAATTATCATGATCGGGCATGGAGATGGTTGGGCAGGTACTACTTCCACAGAGATGTTCTTACAGATGTAGCTTCTGGATAGCAGGTCCAAGCGCCACAGGTACTTCAGCTTGAGGATCCAGGAGTGGAGGATTCGGTATATATATAGGGAGCAGTCAGGGATGGTCAGCATGGTGACCTTCGACAGAGGCTAGCATGTGATCCAGGGATTGCAGGGTTGAGCATTTCACTGACTGACAGAGGCGAGTGGACCTTTGCAGGGGAAAGTTGTTCTGACTTTCCATTAAGCTTTAGTGTTGAGGAGAGCACACCACTTGAGGGTGACTCACAGAGGTCTTGTAGTACCTCATTACGGCATCAACATGGGCAATTGATGGAGGTCGTGTTGATCTTGGTAGTATCTTGGAGGATGGAATCAGTTAGGGATGAGGCCATGAGTCACGAGCAGGAGTTTCACGGTGTTGATACATTTCAAGATTATGCTTCCCAAGGGCTTGCAGTTCATGTCTTGATATGGGACCCATGGGGCAAAGTGCGTGATAATTCATCTTTGGATGGGGTCTATTGTGTGTCCCACAGGTGGACATGGGATCCTGGTATTATACTTGTGGGGATTTGGTTATGTCTTGAGGACAAGCAATTTTCTAGCAGGGAGGACTGTAATGTCCCCACTTTCGGACATCATTACATTACAGAGGGTTATGATGACAAGAGTAGCCAGATGGAGGTTATAGCGAGTACAAAGATTATTGAGAGGTATTTTTGGGTCTGGCTTGCATCGCTCATCCCATTTCATCATTATGATCCATTCCGCACAGGTTGGCTTTGGTTCCGTTGCAAGTAGCCAGATGGAGGTTATAGCGAGTACAAAGATTATTGAGAGGTATTTTTGGGTCTGGCTTGCATCGCTCATCCCATTTCATCATTATGATCCATTCCGCACAGGTTGGCTTTGGTTTCGACGATTTCCATGATTTTGAGTATTTTGAGCTATAAGTTAATTAAATTCACTAAAGAGGTTATTTTGGGCATAATACTTGGAGGAACCTCTCAGTGTAATAGCTCATTAGAATCGGGAGGAACAGGACTACAGGATAGGATGATGAGAAGTGACTTTCAGTGTCGAGGGAAGCCACTAGGAGAGATAAGGCACTTTTCAGAGGTAAAAAGGTTAATTAATTAATTAAAGTGATTTAATTAATTAATTAATAATTAAAAAAGAAAAGTCACTTTGGAGAGACAAGGGGATGCAAGAACTATAAATAAGAGGCAAGGGCCTCTATTGATTCATTCATGTAATTTTATCATTTTGATATCTGGCTTCTAGCTAGAGAGCCCATACCTTCGGGGTTCTGAGGGTTTTGACTTAACAAAGCCTAGAGGACGATTCAGTGGTGAAAGATTCCACCTAGCTTGTCCCAAGCTTGGTCTCGGAGATGCAATACTCTCCCACACCATTCTAGTTTAGATCTACTCAGTGCAGGAGGGTTCTACACCAGCCACAGGCATAGGAAGAGAAGGAAGGCGCACCATTGGGGGTTTCCAACAAGGGGGGCGCACCATTCATTGAAGGAAGGTTTGTTGTAGGAGTTTGAGTGGGCTCTTGGAGATTTGAGCATTTGGGTTTTACTTGCAGAGCCTTAGCCATGATTTCTAGTGCCTTTTGAGAGAGTTTTATGGTTCAGATGATTCCCTAGAGTATTGGGGCGAATTGAAGAGAAGGAGGTCATTTTTGAGATTCAGATCTACTCAGTTTGGAGGGGTTATACTTCAGATCTGACCCTGAGACTTCACCCAGTGACTTGCAGTGTCCCGATCTACCTTTCTAGCGAGTTTCAGGGCATTTGGAGACCTCCTTCATCAGGGCTGAAATTGTAGGGTTAGACAATTTTCAGGAGGGTGCAGTTCCACTTGAGGATTCAACATTTGGAGGAGTAGTCCTTGGTATTTCGGTTTGAGATTTTAGGAGGGGATTCTACACATCCTGATCTACAATTTGGCATCTTCATTGGATTCATTTGGGGGCTTCTTCAGCTGGGCCGAATTATTGAGTGTTTCAATCTTCTACTAGGGCGTGGCTTTTCCAGTTGGGGGTTTGGTATTGCATACGGCCTAGATCTCTACTTGTATTTAGTCTTCATTGTGTATCCAGCCTTTGGAGGCTTATAGCATCTTCTTGGAGCATTTTGTAGCAACTCCTATTATGTTTATTGGATCCATCTATTGATCATTCCAAATCTCCATCGTCATTGTATCAGGTTCTTATTATTATGAATAAAGATGAAATCTACATCATTTTGGATTGTCTATCATATTGTTGATCTTGCATATGGTTGTGGTATGTTACATTGCTTTATCTCTTTACCTGTTGCTGCAAATAAACACATAAACCATCAGTATAACCATAAGCACAACCTAAAGAACCATAGTAAGCAAAGTGTTTGATGAAATGCCACACTCAATAAAAGTTTAAAAATCATGCAAAAACGTGATGTTCCTGGCATCTTGGCTTGGGAACATTACATTTACATGTTATGTGATTTACTTTACTAGCAACTTTACTTCCCAAGTATTTTTGCTTTCGATTTGGGCACATTCATTTCAAGCATAGATGTCTCTAAGATTGCGCACCATCTCTACTTGGGCATTCTACTTTCAAAGTTGTGCATTGTCTCTCTTGGGTGATTTACTTTCAAGTTCTATTGCTTCACAAGTTGCGCGCTAGCTTCATTGGCAGTTTATTTCCATGTTACTTTCAAGCTATATCTTTTATGTTTGAATATCTCATGTTCATTGTATATTGGGTCTAATTGTCCTTTAATTCTGTCATATAGTTGTGCTATTATCTAAATTGCTAGTTCCATTGTACTTTTGTCCCTAGCATATTTCATTTTGTAATTATCTCAAGTGTAGAAGTTATACTTTAATTTCATTGTAATTAGATCACTTAATTATTTTTGTTGTATAAACTTAATTGACCCCTTTACCCAAACTTTAGGGACTATTCTTAGTTGTCCTTTTAGGGAAAGGTACGATTGTCATTGAAGCTTTGCATTTGCATTGCTTCTTGTCATATAGGTTAGTCTCTCCCTAACTTAATAATCTAAAATCAACTCCTATATCACATTAATCAACTTACATAGTAAGTAGGGTCTA
Source organism: Picea engelmannii (assembly GCA_009831015.1). Lineage (NCBI taxonomy): Eukaryota > Viridiplantae > Streptophyta > Pinopsida > Pinales > Pinaceae > Picea > Picea engelmannii. The sequence goes on from ML816955.1 coordinate 98,821, forward strand.
CCCCCCTTGGCTTCCCTAGGAGTGAGCCTAGACGAAAGAAGTCCAAGTCGAGGTGACAATGGGTTTGGACTTAGGCATTGTGTTGAAAAACAGATGCATGTAGGTAAATTTAAAAATTTACAGCATACAACCAACATACCAATACATATTGCATATATCAAGATCACTGAAAGTGAGACAATCACAGAGAGAACACAAGTATACCCTGGGAAACCCTCTTGGGGTAGAAAACCCAGCCAAAACTTCTCTTTAGATTCTTCAACAAAGTACAATACCAGTACAAGACTTTAGAGTAACTAGCTAGGACTTAGAGGGCTGAACAATACCTCTGTTTCAGCACTTACAAACTTCACAAATAGTTGAACTAACACTTATAGTAACAACTTGACAAACTCACCAAAATATAACTGACTTTCCTTGTTGTAGAAGAGTTATGGCAGCTTTAACATAGTATTTGTAGCAGCCTTATATTAGCAAGGAACAACAAAAGACTCCATCAACTAGCAGCCATATACCAACAGAAAATACTTCAGCAAATAGATGCCTTGCCTCAACAGAAGACTCTAGCAAAACAAAGATTTATAAATGGTAAGTGAATGTCCCTTTTTATAGGTTGGTTTGGCTGCCCTAAGAAGCCCCCTAAGAATGTATGACAGTTGTATAACAATTGTCATACTTTCCCTCCTTTGGCTGCCAAGAGTCACCTCCTAAAGTTCCCAAGAGCCACCTCTTAAAGTTCCCAAGAGCCACCTCCTAATGCTCCCAAAGGTCACTTACTTTGTCTCTTCTAGAGGCTGCCCTAAAAAACTAT
>ML816956.1:25144-43279 GCA_009831015.1 Picea engelmannii
CAATAGATCAAGCCTCAAACATTGGTGACATGGGTCTTTTTGTTCTTGTTATCTCTATGTCCCTATGCTTATGATTTTAGTTTTTATTAGTTTAATTCTTAGTTATAGTTTTGTTTTTCTTTCTCTAACTCTTTTCTCTACAGCTGTCCTGCTCAGCAGACCCAACTGAGCTTGCAATCACCTCTTATTTGCTCACCAAGGTGACGAAAGAGGAGCAACAATTAGAGCTGGTCATTGCGAGAGTGATGATGAAAAAGTTGCCAGATACATGAATGGCCTGAGATATGAGATTCAATATGATATGAGAATGGTGACAATCAGTAATGTGGAAGATGCTTATCAGATTGCTTCAAAGGCAGAAGTGAAATTGGCCCAAAAGAAAGGTCAAAGGGGCAGAGGAAAAAGTTAGAGCAGAGGCAAAGAAGTTTCCCAAGATAGAGTACAGAAGCCCAAGGATGAATAAAATAAACCTCATAACCACCTAGAATGGGGAGGAATATCACAAGGAGGAAAATATGCCGATAGGAACACTTTTCCTCGAGCAAGAGGAAGAGGAAGAGGTAGAGGAAGTGAAATAAAGTGGTTTGTCTATAGAAAGATTGGACATAAATATTTTGAATGTCTCGATAGGAAAATATATGGAGGAGGCAAAGCTCACATTTTAGAAGCACAAAGGCGAAATGTTGAGGTAGAAGATGCAGAAGGCAAAAGATCCTTGATGATGAGGAAAATTCTCTTGAAGCTAGAGAAAGAGATGGAGAGTCTAGTCTAGAGGAACATCTTATTTAGGACTACTTGCAAGACCAAGGATAGGGTATGTAAGGTGATTGTTGATAGTGGAAGTACAAAAAATCTAGTATCCACAGAAATGGTGGAAAATATGGAATTGGAGACAGTTGCACATCCAAGCCCATACAAGGTTTCATGGCTACAAAAAGGACACCAGGTAACTGTCACTAAACAATATTTATTTGAATTTAAGATAGGGGGATATAGAGATGAGATCTTATGTGATGTTATTCCCATGGATGTCTGCCATCTTTTATTGGTGAGGCCTTGGAAATATGACATAAATGTTATTCATGACGGAAGAAAGAACACATACACCTTGGAAAAGAATGGTAGGACGCATATGTTGTTGCCAATTGAGGACAAGAAGGTGAAAGAAGAGACAGGAAATAACATACTTCTCATGAGTGGGGAGAAACTTCTGAATGAAGTCAAGAAATATGAATAAATGCTTTTTGTTGTGGTGAGAAAACCTAGAGTCATTTTGACCAGTACCTCAATAGATGATCTACCAGAGGAAATTTAGGAACTACTGGAGAATTTCGTTGATATATGTTGGATCATGTTGTCATAGATGCCAATGGTTTGATTGATTGATGTCATTGATTGATTTCAAGTGATTGATTGATGCCAAAGGATTGATTTATTGATGATTGATGTAATGTAATATGTATTTTCCTTGATGAGAATGCATAGATGAAGATGGATCAATGAGTTGTCATTGATACATGATGAAGATGGATCGATGTGGTTTCATTGGTATATGATGCACTGTTGAAAAAATGTATAGATGACTCATTATTGTATTATCATGATTGATAAGGTGCACAAATGGATGAACTACAAAGTGGTCACCTTATGGTGAAAGCCCTCACAGGAAGACACTTTCCGGATTGAGTTATCCTAGAAGAATGGGTGGAGAACCCATGCTCTCATTATTGTCCTATCAGTATTGATAAGGTGCACAAATGGATGAACTCCAAAGTGGTCCCCTTATGGTGAAATCCCTCACGGGAAGATGCTTTGCGGATTGAGTTATCTTAGAAGAATGGTTGGAGGACCAATGCTTGTATGTGGAATAATGAGATGAAGATCAAGGAAATTGTTGGTGAAACTATCCTAGATGGATAGTTCTTTTCATGCCATTTTTGATGGTATGTGGAATGTCACATAACTCCTCATGGTTTGATAGTTATGGCCTTATGAAGATGATTGACCCCCACATGAAGGCTTGAAGCCCCCAAGGTCAAAGAAGTCAAAGTGACCTAAAAGAAGAAATCATTATTTAAATGATAAATTAAAGTGACAAAGTCAAGGTGGATTATTTAAATAATAAAGAGAAGTGAAAAAATCAAGAAACGATAAAGTAATGTGACAAAATCAAGAAGGTATTTAAATGATAAAGTATTGGAGAACTTTTTATTTATGGAAAGTGGTTAACCCTAAAATAAGGAAAATAGGTTAAGTGACCTAGAAATGGGTTAATATTATTTAAATGATAAAGTAAAGTGACAAATTCAAGGTGGATTATTTAAATAATAAAGGGAAGTGACAAAATCAAGAAATGATAAAGTAAGGTGACAAAATCAAGAAGGAATATTTAAATGATGAAGTATTTGAGAACTTTCTATTTATGGAAATGTGGTTAACCCTAAAATAAGGAAAATAGGTTAAGTGACCTAGAAATGGGTTAAGTGACCTAAAAATGGGTTAAGTGACCTAGAGGATGAAAGTATAAATAATATAGAAATGGTCTCCTGTAGATCATCCTTTTTGTGGATCAATGGAGAGCTTCTTGTGAGAATATCTTTTGGCGTATTGATGGAGAGCTTCTTGTGAGAGCTTCATGAGCATTTTTGGTGTGGAAAACTTTAGTATATTGAATATCTATAGGTGACTGAGGCAAACAAAGGATATCTAAGATGAATTTCAGAGGGAAGGTGAAGAAAAGAGGGTCGGAATTCAAGGGAGGATAAATTATTTTCATGATGCTTTCTAAGGTATATTATTTACAGGTCATCTCACCATTTTTGTAATAACATTTTTTATATAATGATTCAGACTATGAGATCGATGTTCCATTGAGGAAACATATCCAAATATATATTTTAAAAAATTCATCTTGTGGGTCGTTGTATTTTTGGAGATACACTCTGTGGAAAATAGGGTTTGTGGCTAGTCCGGAAACTAGTCTAAAACATGTGTTTCAGGTAAAAATGTCATAACTTATTCATAACAGATAAAAATTTAGTGAGACCAATTGTGTTGGTTATATTACAATATTTGGTATGCTTTTTAATAGTTTTAGATTGATTCAACAAATATTTCATGTGGGGCATGCTTTACAAGGTCACTCTCTAGAATAAGCCATAATTCAGAAAGGTATGCCATTTTTTCTATAACTTCTTTTCTAAGAGGTTCCAAGTACCGACACCTAGAATAATTGCATTAAAAACACTAAAGAAAATTGTGTATCAGTTTCATATCTTTATTCATTACAGGTACAAAGTTATGATTATTTCAAGTTAGTGTTGTTGACTAATCCAAAACTAGTCATGGTTGAGACAAGCAGTTGATGAGTTGACACATACATGAGGTGTATAGTTGATGATGTTGGTACATATTGATGAGTCATTGTTGATGAGTAGTTGACACATGGTTTGTATATACTTGGTACATGGTTGGATGCACTTGTTTATGGTACAGATTGATTACAGGTTGTTTGGCACAGGTTGGTGCATGGTTCATGCACTTGTTTATGGTACAGATTGATATATGTTGAGGATTGTTGCCTCATATCAGTTGGTGCTGAGAATGTAAGCTGCGTATTGCATATAGATCTGGTTCTCTCGTAGAGTTGTAATCTATTCAATTATTGCTGAAAAACCCCCAGATTGAAGTCCATAATAAAAAGAAAAATTGTACATACATCTTGTGTTCTTTAGGTTCCTTGTGGAGATGATTTGTTGATGATATATGGCTGATATATGTTTCTGATATGTATTTTCATATAACTGTTTATAAATGAAAGAAATGAGTAATGAGTAAATGTTGAATGTTAAATAAGGAGTTTTGTGTAAGAGGGAAGTTTTAGGAAAAAGATCCGCACAGTCATTCACCCCCCCTCTAAGTGTGGTAGGTGTGTCCAACAATTGGTATCAGAGTAGGACTTCACTACAAGCCTTAAAAATATTGAAGGAGATCCATAGAAACACAAATGGATGATTAAATACCAATCCTTGATGAGGAAAAATATTATACTTGGAGAATAGAAATGAGAGCGTATTTGAAGACAATGGGAGCATCTATTTGGAAGGAAACCATTGGTGGATCAGTTATGTTGAAGAACACGTCAAAGTTTGCAGCTCAAAGGGAAGGAAAGAAGAATGATGCATTGGCTCTTAAGACCATTCTTAGTGGACTCTCAAGCCCTATCAAAGAAATCATGGAACAATGCACTTCCGCCAAGGATCTATGGCTAAAACTAGAGGAGACATATCAAAGAAAGAAGGAGAAGGAAGATATTGAAGACCACTCCATCAAGATTATCAAAGGTAAAGAATATCCAAAAACCCTTGATTGTATTATTTCTAAATGTGATATTGAAAAATTTTCAAATGAAGACAAAGAATCAAGTGACAATGTTGGCAAAAAGGAAGATCTTGAAGATACTTAAAATAAAGGTAAAGAATCTCCAAAGACTCTTGATTGCAATGATTCAAAATGTGATGATGTTGAATTTTTCTCAAGTGAAGAAGATGATCTAGAAAAAAATTGTGTAAAGTTTGATGGAAATTATCCCATGGAAAGAATAGAATAAGATCTATTAGAACTTCAAAAAGAAGTTGAAGAGGGTTTATATAGATATATAAGTGATCATTTTTATACACACTATAACTATCTTTCGGATAACACTAAGAAGTTTCTTAGGAGAAGTCAAAGGCACATATTGAAGTTAAAGGGAATGCTCAAGGAACAAGAAGAGAGAAATAAGACTCAGTTAGAAGAAAAGGAAGAAGAGATCACAAGACTAAAGAATGAAAAAGAATATATGAAGGTAGATGATGAGATTAGCAGACATTTTGAAACTATTATTCATCTCAAGATCCAAATTGAAGAAGCCAAAAGGGTAGAAGAACTTTTGAATAATCAAATTAATGAAAAGGAAGAGTCATGTGATAAGTTAGAAGCTGAAGTTGATGACCTTAGAAAGAAGGTAGAGAAGTCAAACAAATTCTTGAATACCTCACAAATCTTGGATGAGATATTGGAAATTCAAAGATCACCATGTGATAAATCAGGGTTTGGATACAAAGAAGAAGCTACACATGCTGAAGAAAGAACCTCAAAGAAGCATGAGGTAAGTCCATCAAAGAAGGAAGACAATGTTGAAAAGCAACTATCTACACAAGACAAGGAAAATTTCAAACGAACAAAGAAAGGAAGACATCAAGAAGCTATCTTTGGGACACCAAAGCAAAGGTATGAAAGTATTTTTCATGGTCATTTTTATTCATGTAGTGAATATGGTCACAAATATTTTGAATGTAGATATTATGAAAGAGGATATAATGGAAGATTTCATAACACCATAAGGTGTTGGAGATGTGATCAAGTAGGACACATTGTTTTTCACTGTAACACCATGAGATGCTACAACTGTAGTGGATTTGGCCACAAATCCCAGGAGTTCTGGAACACAAGAAGAAAGTACATGATGAGGACTTCACATAGCATGGCTAGAAGTGTTACACATTATTTTTGTCATCCCTATGACTGTTAATGATGTAAACCTATCTTTTTCCTTCAGAGGGGTCAGTGGCTTGAGTTCCTAAAGAAAGAAGGGAGAAGACCTTGTCCTGAGAAAAGAAGTTGCATTTTCCTTTATGAAAACCATATTAAAGATTATTTTCACATGTTGCATTATGGCTAGGGTGCGAGAATGCCTAATTCTCATAGGCTTCACCATAGCTACATTGTGAGAGGTTTGCAGGTTTCTCTATAGGCAGGGTGCGAGAATGCTCATATGTGGGAAAAATGAGCATCTTCTCGATGCTTCTAGAAGGAGAAACTTCCATGGTGAGGTGGAATCCGAATGGTATCTTACTCGATTTCATAATTTAGTGGGATAATCCTAACCTCCTCACCTTATCCTCTTCAACTTATAAAAGGAGAGGAGCTCTCATGGAGAAAGTTAGCTTTGGAGATTTTTGGATTAGCTTGAGTTGTTTTTGGCTTGGGATTGTTAGCTTGGTTAGAGTGGCTTTGAGATTTGATTTGTCAAGATAGATTTTGATTAGCTATCAGATCCATGGTCTTAGAATCCTTGGAGCAAGAAGTGTGTGGGGAATGAAGGACAGTTGGAAGGGACCTTATGACATCAAGGCCATGGTTGTAATCTCTCTTTCACATTTAATATGATACAGTAATATGATTCTTTCCTATAGATCTTGTTGTGTTTTATTGTATGATTCCTTGATCACATACATAGGTTTATATTGAGTTTATGCTATTACTATCACTTTGGTTGGTTGCGTTCTCTTGCAGGATCATCATTGTATGAGTGTTGGAACGGAGATAGGATGGCGATGGCGAGAGGAAGTGGCATTTAAATGGTATGTCACCTATCCCTCTTTAGTTAGTAAATCCAATATCTAAAAATTAAGGAAAGCGTCATGTTATGGTGTGTTTTGTTCTAGATCTAGGTGGATCTAGGGAGATCAATTAGTGTCTGCACCTACCGATTTATCCTATAAAAAAATTGGTGACTCTACTGGGGAATAGATTGTTTCCTAGTTATTCTAGTTTCACTTTCTTTGATTGCTTTATTTATGGTCTCTAAGTCTGTGGGAGATCCATCCAGACTCTCTGGATCTGAAAGTTCACTCAAAAGTTTTGTCCTTTTTCCAAATTTTTCTTGATTACAAACTTTCTCGCACTGTACCTCTCTGTGGCCTGTGAGAATCATTGGTGTTCTCACCCTACTGTTCAGTTTAGTGTGACCTTCTCGCACCCTACCTGTATCTAGACTAGGAGAATCCCTAATTCTCACATTGTACCTCACTACTAAGCTGTGAACTCATTTGTAAAAGTTTTGGATTAGGTCTTCCTGTCTTTTTGATGCCCAGTTTTTCTTTGATCAGCTGGATTAAAATTTTGGAGCCTATATTGATCTGTTTACAGTCTTCTTGACATTATTTGAGTTGCTTTTATCCATCTTTTCTTTGTTTGGTTTTGAAGGATTAGTTTCTTGCTTTGAGTGTCTTTCAATTACAAAGTGTGTGTTTTCTTTAGAATTGTTTAGGGAAATATCATATTTCTTCTGAATAGTTGGCTTTAAAAGAAAACTTTTAGTTTGGGTTTCTTTGTTTTAACAAAGTTCATTATTTCTTTTAGTGAAATTTTTTAAACGAAAAGATTTAATTGGGGGCATCCTTGCATTTGAAGTAGTGGAATTGCATGATTCTTGGCATTTTTTTATCTTAAATTATGAAAACAATTCCCCCTCATGGCCAGGGGGGGGGCATGAATCGTGCATTGGTGTATAGTACCTTTTTCTCATTTCTTGAGAATCTTGATATTAATGAGTTTAATATATTTTGGGACATTGTGTATATGGGAATGATAAATGTTTTCTCCTTCTCATAGCATAGATTTCATCGAAATGAAAAGATTGCATCTTCATCTCTTTGCATAACTTTCGAGTCAGTCAAAACACCATATTGTTCACGCCATTTTCCTATTGAGTAACAACAACCATACAATAAAAGCGCTTATAAAAATTGATTAGACATTTTTATATTTTCTGGTAGCAAACCTACATTAGATTAGTCGTAGGGATTTGGAATAGGTGTGAAAGATAAATTTCCAAAGCTGCAAACAAACATAGTATCTTGTGATAGGGAGAGTTAAATCCACTTACTACATTTTGTTCTGGGAAGCCCTTCTAACACAAGGGTCAATCACGAGGTCACATTAAGACTGGCAGAGTTACTCACCCTGCTTTGTTGGTCTTGGTGTAGAGATTACGTGTATTATGGGGGTCGCTTGAGAGGTATATCCACAATGATGAGTGGAATACTTTCAAATTGATTTCGGGGTAGATACCCTGCCCTTGCACGTGGATCGAACTGTCGACTGTTTCCCCAAGAATCACTGTAGTGATCGGTAAACTTAGTGGTTTGTCTCTTTAGGGTATTTACACAAGGTGACTGTGGAGGGGCAAGTCTTCACGGTACCTGGAATCGACGTTGGCCAAACTCACTCGAACTCCTTGGAGGGTATACCCATGATTATGTGTGGGAGCTTGCACCAAGGTGTAAGTCCGTTAAGAAGGTTGTCAACGTAACTTTTCCATCGGCTCTATCTCAACCCCTTCTTGCTTTGTTCCCACGACATTGGAATTCATCACCAACTAGTGTGTTCATTGTGAGAAGGTTTTGTTTTCTTTCTTTCTTACTAGATTTTTAGTGTGTGTTGTGTTGAGCTAGATATATACCATATATTTCAACACTTAATTGTCAACCCGGGAAGGTAAACTTTGAGGAACCAGTACAATATGTACAGGAATGGAGTCAAACTTATCTTTCTCACAGAAATCTCAAATCTTCACACCTCTATCTAATTCATAACGAAAATGCTCCTACTAATGAAATTCTTGGAAACAATCTACTTGAAGTAGCCTAATTGAAATAAACCATACTTAAACCAACAACCAATCCTTATAACTTAAAAACTTCAACATCTTATTCCAAGTGAACTGAACCAATGTGTAACACATTCTGCTAAGAAATAAAAACTGAATCGAAACCACTCAAGATGCTAACTATAACCTTATTATTCCTTAACTGTTGTAAGCAAATAAAAGCTCCTCAAATCATGAACATGACTGAAATTAAATTGCTAGAAATTAGTCAAAATTCCTAAAAACGAATCTACAACAATCCTTCTATTATGACTGAAGATGCACTACAAACCTGGGCAGGGGGGCCTTCCTATCCAAGTTGCATCGATAATTAACTATCAATCCATTCTCATAGACAATCTCTAGGATTAATCAAAGACAGAAGACTAAAAATAAGAAATGCGTTCTTGTCCTATTCCAACTACAAACAAACGATTACATTCCTCTATGCTCTAATCTATCTATCAGCTATTTCCCATCATATCTACATACATTTCTCATTTCGATCCTCCCTTATATAGAATTTCAAAACCCCTACATACTAGCTTTCTGGTATCTTCCCATATCCCAGAATACATAACATAATTAATGTAACAGTTACATAAGGATTTGAATATGTATTTTGCATTAATACAAGAGAGAATTGATGCGCTCAACATCACAGAGCTCATATAACCATTGCACCAATGTAGGAGAGAATATCGTGATGCCTTTTAACTACCTTAGTCTCATGATACGAAGTGTCATCAAGACAAGTTGTCATTTATTTATAACTGAAATAGAGCATGCGTTGGTTGTTTACGAAGATTCTTGTGGAGGGATCATCCTTGAAATATTCATCCTGGTGTTGGAACATCAATATTAGTACAGGAATCCATAATATAATATTATAAGTGAGATTGTGCATTAAAAAATCTCAAAACTTAACTAAAAACAAGAGAACTGTTAAAGACAAGTTTTGGGTCTTTAGATATCGATTTAAGTCAATGTTTAAACCAAAGTTATACAAAATGAGGGGTATAAGACTATTAGAAAGATCATATGAAAAGATATAAGGCATAAAAATTGATCAAATTTGGGTCCTAACATCCCCCCAAACCCAAAGTTTTGCATGTCCTCATGCAAAGAAAAGTCCCTGAAATTTTTTAACTCTGTATAGTATCTGGAATGGCTTCTGCCTCATCTGCTTCATCGGCCTCATTTTCCACTTCCTTCCCTGTACTGTGAATTTTCTTCCTAAGAGATCGATTTTCAATTAGAAGTATGTGAGTCTCCTTATACCTGCGATTGAGTCTTGACTGAAGCTTCCTATTTTCAAAATTGAGTGTATTGGCCTGAGAACGAATTTTATCTATTTGTGCACACATATCAGACTCCTGAGCCCGAGATTGAGCAAGGTGACCTTTCAATGTAGTGTTCTCAGTTTTAAGCAATCGATCCAATACCTCTTATTCATGCAAATTCTCTTTTAAGTGTGCATTCTCTATCTGTAACTTAAAGAATTTTTTAGGAGAAATTATCTTGGGACTACCCAGTCCTGTAGGATTCTGTGGAGGTGAAATAGATTGGGAGAAACGTGGAGGTAATTCCTTCTTTAAATTTACTAGGACATCTGCAATGGCCGATGAGCCTCCTTTTATTTCATCATCAGTATCTATATAGAGTTTCATTTGAAATTCATGGGAAGGATTATCAAGATTGGGGTTCTTAGATGTCATACTTCCAGTCATTTTCTTGAATTCGGGCTCTAAAGATGAAATTTCTCCTATCACTTTGACCTTCCTCTTTTTACCAGTGTGAGAGAGAGATTTTAATTCTGGTAGGGACAGTAGAACTCCCTGTCTTTCTTCCAGATCTAGACAAATTTCCAGCTATGAAATTATTCCAGGTCTTTTTACGTCTTTTTAATTCAGTCACAATTAATAATTTAATTAGCCCATGATGAAACAAATGTTGCTCAGGGTTTACAACTGACCTCTTCACTATTTCACACATTTTCTTTAAACTCCTCCAAAGAAAATAAGGAAAATTCATTTCCTTACCTTGTGCAAAATGCTGTAAGATGCGAATATGATAGGTGAAAGTCAGATTGTATCGCCCTTCACAAGTCAAATATATTTGGAGGACAATTAATGGTTTCTTCCATTCTTCCTTAAGCCAAGCCCGTGGAACTCCTTTAGACCAATCTGCATCATGATACTTTTTCTTCAAAAACCAATTCCTCTCTGATATTGGCAAATTCTGCTTCTTAAACCATTTTTCGCCAGTTTGAGGTAAGCTTGTAGCTGCAGCAATAGTCTTCTTTGTAATCTCCATCACAATATCCCTAAATCGAGTAACCCTGCGATCAAACCCTTGAGAAAACAAAAGTGAGATGATACTATCGTGCCCATAGAATTTTTCAAAGCACTTATGCCATCCTTGGCTGCGAAACATCTCTCGCCAAGCATTGTACTCTGGTGTTTCCTCTAGATCTTGGATTGAACCTGGTTCATAACGAATATCCACCATTTTTGGAAAAAACGCAACAGAAAATCGTTCAATAACAATTCTGAACCAAGAAGGGATACAATGATATGTTGATAGGGCTCATTTCAAATCTCGATAGTGATTCAAAATTAGGTTGAATAAGGGCGCATAAAATAATGATGGAAAATGGTATAGAGATGTTTAGAATTTGGAAGTGGGGAAAAAAGTTTGCGGTGAAAGGATAAATGGAAGGTACATGAATGAAATTATGTTTTATATGGAAGTAATCATGACAGGGTAAAGACTTGAAAAGCATAAGGATAGATGGGCAAGTACATGAATGAATCTTGTCTTGTATGAAGATAATCATTAAAGAATAAGTCTTGTCTTGTCATACGAAAAGCTTCTACAGACTTATAAAAGACCTTGGCATACCATTAAAGGGCATATTTTGAATCACTGAAAGGATTCGAAATGTCAAATGAGAAACATAGGTTTTTCAATCAAGGATAACCAAAATGAGAAAGATTTAGATAAAATGAGCATAATTCAGATACAGGGTTGTACTTGTCCATAATTTTCTTCTTGTATTTAGTCAAATTAAGAGTTTTTAAAAATGCATACCTCAATATTTTTGTTGTACCTATACCAAATGTGCAGATCAAGATCAGATGGTGACTATGTCCTCCAAGAAGTTGTTGATTGATTGTTGAAGTTATCCTCCCAGAAACTATGTGGACTGTTGATGTCCATCTTTGGTGCAGAGAATTTTTTTTAACCTGAACTCTATAGAAGAATAGAGTTGTCAAACCAACTGATTGCTTATTCTTGCAAAAATAATAAAAAAAAGGATTGTTGCATTTTTACTGACTATTTGCAGCATTTTATTCCTACCTACTTGAAAACAAGACAAATCTTCCTTCAAGTAAAGGTTGATTTCCTCAGCAACCATTCACGCATCAAGATAGAAAGTAACCTCATGTCCAAATAAAAGAATTGTACCTAAACTGCTGAATGGATATGAGGAACCAACAAGATGTTTATTGCTAGATCCAATAGAACCTGAAGAAGGAATCTTTCTTGAGGCCTCATAATAGATTGAAGCCAATTTTCTATAAATTCTTGCATACCCTGGTGCTCTTGAGTTTTAATACTATCAATATCCATACTCTGTAGCCCTTCAGATATCTGGTCTTCATATCCTTGACCACCCACAGGACGTAAGCATGCAAGAAACTCTTGACTTCCTGGTTCCAATGCTTGTTCTATACCTAATGAAGTTTCTACTCTCTTGACCTCTTTTGCAGGCATACATGTATGCTTCAAGGCGCCTGCTAAATCTAGTGATTTTTCTTTTAATTCCAGAGTTACAGATAGATCTTCAAGCTCCATCAGAATATTAGAAAGTTGTTGAAGTAACACCCTCCTTCTTTCAACAATTCTTGAATCCATCTGAGTGATTTTTGTTGGTTTTTTCTACAATTTCTTTGATTAAAACACAACATAATCTCTATTCTCCAATTCTTTTTAGTGCCTCCCTGGCAACGACACCAAAATGTTCAGCTAGATATATACCATATATTCCAACACGTAATTGTCAACCCGGGAAGGTAAACTTTGAGGAACAAGTACAATATGTACAGGAATGGAGTCAAACTTATCTTTCTCACAAAAATATCAAATCTTCACACCTCTATCTAATTCATAATAAAAATGCTCCTACTAATGAAATTCTTGGAAACAATCTAATTGAAGTATCCTAATTGAAATAACCCATACTTAAACCAGCAACCAATCCTTATAACTTAAAAACTTCAACATCTTATTCCAAGTGAACCGAACCAATGTGTAACACATTCTACTAAGAAATAAAAATTGAATCGAAACCACTCAAGCTGCTAACTATAACCTTATTACTCCTTAACTATTGTAAGCAAATAAAAGCTCCTCAAATCATGAACGAGACTAAAATTAAATTGCTAGAAATTAGTCAAAATTCCTAAAAAAGAATCTACAACAATCCTTCTATTATGACTGAAGATGCACTGCAAACCTGGGCAGGGGGGCCTTCCTATCCAATTTGCATCGATAATTAACTATCAATCCATTCTCATAGACAAGCTCTAGGATTAATCAAAGACAAAAGACTAAAAATAAGAAATGTGTTCTTGTTCTATTCCATCTACAAACAAACGATTACATTCCTCTATACTATGTTCTATCTATCATCTATTTCCCATCATATCTACATACATTTCTCATTTCGATCCTCCCTTATATAGAATTTTGAAACCCCTACATACTAGCTTTCTGGTATCTTCCCATATCCCAGAATAGATAACATAATTAATGTAACAGTTACATAAGGATTTGAATATGTATTTTTCATTAATACAAGAGAGAAATGATGTGCTCAACATTACAGAGCTCGTATAAGCATTGCGCCAATGTAGGAGAGAATATCATGATGCCTTTTAACTACCTTAGTCTCATGACACGAAGTGTCATCAAGACAAGTTGTCATTTATTTATAACTGAAATAGAGCATGCGCTGGTTGTTTACGAAGATTCTCGTGGAGGGATCATCCTTGAAACATTCATCCTGGTGCTGGAACATCAATATTAGTATAGGAATCCATAATATAATATTATAAGTGAGATTGTGCATTAAAAAGTCTCAAAACTTAACTAAAAACAAGAGAACTGTTAAAGACAAGTTTTGGGTCTTTAGATATCAATTTAAGTCAATGTTTAAACCAAAGTTATACAAAATGAGGGGTATAAGATTGTTAGAAAGATCATATGAAAAGATATAAGGCATAAAAATTGATCAAATTTGGGTCTTAACATGTTGTTTGTTTTCCCTATAGGACTCTATATTGGACATTTATTTAATGGTGTCAGTTCCTGAAATGACCAATGAAGGAACCTTTGCTCCAAGGGAAACTTTTGTTTTTCCTTCTTATGGAAACATTGGTCCTCCTCACATCACTACTTTGAGCCTTCCAGGTCTCACAATTGGATTACCAGTATGGTTGTTTTCCACTCAGGTAATCCTGAATGCAGTAAGTGCTTCAGTCGTAAGAACTTCCCCCCAAGAGCATCAACCTCATGTTGATCCTTCACCTTCTTCACCAGTAAGGTCTTCTTCGCCTTCTTCGCTTGCAAGGTCACCTTCCGTTTCATCTTCTTCATCGAGTGAAAGTTTTGAAGCTAGTAACCCGGTGAATAAGAAGAAAAAGAAAAGAAAGATTAAGAAAAAGAAAGATAAACAAGGATCCAAACTTCCAACCACTATCAAACATGTTGGAAAACAACCAGTTACTGTTAATCGTGCTGGGAGTGTTGATGATGTCAAGATCACCCAAACAACCCATAAGCCCAAGTACCCTTGCAAGCTTTGTAAGGGTAGCCATCTTCTTAAGGATTTCCCTGGTCTATCCAAGGTTATAGAAGCATGGTATACACACCCTGACCAACCCATGTTGCCATCCTTCTAACAACATGTTGATGACCTCCCGTCAACTAGTCATGATAACGCTGGGAAGAAGAAAAATAGAGTCAAGTTCCCGTGCATGTTATGCAAAGGGAGTTATCTCAATCACCTTTTCCCTCGTATGGATGAAGCCTCGAAATTACTGGAAGACATGATTGTTTCACAGCCTCAACTTCCAGCTGCTTATCATAAATTTTCTCTCAACCCCCCTATAGTTGATGGAATGATCACTCCAGACCTGTTGCCGGTCAATCTGATTGATCAAGTGGTCAATCTGGTCACGTATTTTGTTGAACCAGTAGACCAAGTGTTCTATCCAATCCCATCCTCAATTGATCCCACTTTCTTGTTAGAGAGTGAAACCCAAGTGGTCAATCCATTTCCACCTATCGACCCCATTCTCCCCTTGGAGAATGAAACCCAAGTGGTTGATCTGATCTCTCCATCGGTCGATCCTACTCTCCCACTAGAGAGTAAACCCAATATTTCCCACGTTTTTCTCATTGATACAAAATCTACCATTCCAGGGGCTATTCCTCCTTCTCCCGTGGAACCCCCTCCAAGTTATGAGGCCATCCATTTTGATTGGGGTGTACCAACTGGACCTCGTCTTCCCTCTCACATTCCTTTCCAGATTAAAGTACAGGTTTGTGATCGAGACATTCCTTAGACACTTATAGATGAAGGTGCATCCATTAGTATTTTGTCCTCTTTTTCTTGGAAAGCTTTGGGTTGTCCTCCACTTGCACCGGTTACGCAGAATCTGTTAAATTTTAACATAAGAACTAGTCAACCTTTAGGGACCCTTCCTCAGTTTCTTGTAACTTTGGGAAGGAAAATTGTCTTTATTGATGTCATGGTAGTCCAAGACCCCTTGGATTTCGCTTTACTCCTTGGGTGAGATTATGTCTATACCATGAAAGCTATTGTGTACACTCTTTTTCGTGTGATATATTTCCCTCACGATGGAAGAATTATGACTATTGATCAACTTTCATTCATCAACCCTGACTGGATTACCTCCCTAAACGGTTCATATATGCAAACAGTATCGCCCTTGCCACAGGCCAATTATGTGGCATTGTCTCCCATGCCTTCAGTTGCTGATGAAAATGAGCCTCTCACTGTAAGCTCACTCCCTTATGACCGGGATCCAGTAGTTGACATGGTAATATCTTTGGGAGGGATATTGGAGCCTAATCTCTTTACTCCTGTAGAGACCCTCAACATGGTGTCCTTCTAGAGTGTGTTTCTTTCTTCCAACGAAGACCTCTTGGAAGCCATGACTGAGTTTTGTCCCTTGACATGGTGTCCTTCTAGAGCATTGTCCTCTTGGAATCCATGATCAAGAAGACATTGAAGATAGTTTTTTCATATCTGAGGCAACCTCGTTAAAAAATGAAACAGAGGTCTTTGAGCATAGTTTTCTAATTTCAAGCTCATTAAAAAATGAAACCACTTACGAGGATAGTTTTTTCGTCTCTATGGCAACCTCGTTAAAAAATGAAATAGAGGTTACGAGCATAGTTCTTGTTTCTATGTCAAGCTCGTTAAAAAATGAAATAGTTTTCCCCCTCTCTGTTTGAGTCAAGTCCTTAGTCTAGTATTTGAAGCTTCATTTCCTCCACCTTTGTCTTTGGATGAAATGAATCTTGGGGGGAAATAATTTCAGCCTATGGACTTCATGCTGAAGTAGAGCCACTAGTTTCTTAAGTTGGGGGCTAAGTACCAACCTGTTAGAAAAACAAGACTATGGAGCAATAAAATAAAACAAATGTGGAAACAAAACACAGAAGATACACAATACAATAGAGACACAGATTTACGTGGTTCACCCAGTGTTGGCTACATCCACCAAAGAAATTGCTAGGTCCTTCCTTTATTATTATCCAGCATATGAAGGGATACAACCTACAACAAACCCGCTATAAATTCCTCTTCTTTCTCTCATAGTCTCCTATCTCAGAATACAATATTCACCATCCATCATAGCCGCAATACATTTCCCTCATGAAAGAGGGTTGCCTTCTAGGGAAAAAAACCCTAACATAATCTCTATCGTTAGATCTGCGACCTTATAATGAATGGTCTAGATTTACAATGAAATTACAATATGCATTTACAAGGCAATTTTTCCTTCGGGGGTCCGCTTGCCCCCAGACCCCCCAACTAGGGGGATAGGCCCCCTGGACCCTGCAGAGGGGGTACCCCCCCCCCTCTGCACTCCCCCCGCGTGGAAGAGTGTACACACTTCTGGGGTGTAAATACTTCATGGGGTATAAACACGCCTGAAAGTAAAAGACCTATGAATCAGGGAGATAATCAGGCTCCACAACCAACAATATCCCACTTGGAAACTGATCTCAACAACTCCATCGTTGTTGTATATGCTGGACACTGAACCTTTTTGGACCTGGAAAATTTCTCATCTTCATCTTCATTCTTGAAGACCAACTGAAACTAAGCAGGAACTCAGTTTCTCCTTGGTTACTCCCTTTGTTAACATGTCTACAAGATTCTCGCTAGCGTGTATCTTTTCCAACTTCAAATGTCCATCTTCCAAGGAAAATCGTATGAAGTGGTACCTCAACTATATATGCTTAGTATTTGAATGGAAGGTTGAGTTATTTGCAAGACGAATGGCACTCTCACTGTCACAGTACAACCTGCTATTCTCTTGCTTCTTTCCCAATTCCTCCATAAACCTCTGTAACCAAATCATGTCTTTACTGGCCTCTGTAGCAGCAACATATTATGCCTCTATTGTTGAAAGTGAAACAACCTTTTTCAGTTTTGAAATCCAACTTACTATTGTTCCACCTATAGTAAACACATACCCTGTGGTACTCCTCCTGCTATCTTTATCACCTGCCATATCTGAATCAACATATCCTTGTAGAACAATTTCTGAACTTCCAAAACATAATGCATGATTAGAAGTACCTCTCAAGTATATGAGAATCCACTTTACTACCTCCCAATGTTCTTTACCTGGATTGTTCATATATCTGCTCACAACTCCCACTGCATGTGCAATATCTGGTCTTCTGCAAACCATTGCATACATCAAGCTGCCAACTGCTGATGAATATGGGACACTGGACATGTATTCTATCTCCTCCTGTGTCTTGGGACACATTTCCTTAGTTAATTTGAAATGGTTGGCCAAAGGTGTACTAACTGGTTTTTCATTCTACATTCTAAATCTCTCCAACACCTTCTCTGTGTACTCACCCTAAGACAATGTCAGCTTGCGATTTTTCCTGTCTCTTATTATTCTCATACCAAGGTTTTTCTTTGCAGCACCCAAATCCTTCATTGCAAATGAATTGGCTAATTTATTCTTGAGCACATTTATATCCTGCATACTAGACCCTGCAACAAGCATGTCATCTACATACAATAGAAAGATAATAAAGCTTCCATTTTCTATCTTTTTAAAATAAACACAGTGATCAGAATGACATCTACTATAACCCTATTTTGTCATAAACCTATCAAACTTCAGATACTGCTGCCTTGAAGCTTTCTTTAGGCCATATAAGCTCTTCTTAAACCTACATACCAAATTCTCCTTCCCTTTGACCTCATACCCTTGTGGCTGTTGCATATAAATCTCTTCCTCCAAATCCCCATGGAGAAAAGTTGTTTTTACATCTAACTGTTCAAGATGCAAATCTTCTACTACCACAAGACT